>JANAVB010034665.1:50000-157500 GCA_029216955.1 Iris pallida | reverse complement strand
TATGCTATCTTCAGTAATAATATGTCCAAGAAATGATACCTCCTTGAGAAAGAAATCACACCTGCTAAGCTTCACGAAAAGTCGCTCATTTCTCAAGGTCCCAAAACAATTCGTAGATGTTGCTCATGCTTCTCTTGACTCTTGGAGTAAATCAAGATATCATCTATGAAGACGACTACAAATTTGTCCAAGTACCAGTGAAAGATTTTGTTCATTAAGTTCATGAAAACTGTGGGTGCATTGGTCAAACCGAAAGACATGACTAAGAACTCGTAGTGTCCATACCTCGATTAAAATGTCGTCTTTGAAATATCTTTCTTCCGAACCTTCAGTTGGTGATAGCCCGATCGTAAGTCGACCTTGGAGAATACTTTTGCTCCACTCAGTTGATCGAATAGATCGTCTATGCACGACAAAGGCTACTTGTTCTTCACCATCATTGTATTCAAAGCTCTATAGTCGATACACATGCGCATTGTCCTATCCTTCTTAGGTACAAAAAGAACGGGTGCTCCCTATGGTGACGCACTGGCACAAAT
The DNA here is from genome assembly GCA_029216955.1 of Iris pallida. Classification (NCBI taxonomy): domain Eukaryota; kingdom Viridiplantae; phylum Streptophyta; class Magnoliopsida; order Asparagales; family Iridaceae; genus Iris; species Iris pallida. Next base: position 156,961 of record JANAVB010034665.1, on the reverse strand, counting down.
AAAGCCTTTCTCCAATAAGTCGTCAATCTGTGTCTTTATCTCTACCAACTCCTTCAGTGCTAGTCGATATACTCGAGATAAAATAGGCTCGGCTCCCAGAATAAGCTCAATATAAACTCGATGTCTCGGTCAGACGGCAGTCCCGATAAATCTTCGAAGAATATATCTTCGAACTCAGAGATGACAGGGTGCTGTGGGGTATCATGCATCATCATGTGAGTCCCCAATATGGGTGCATCATAACTCTCTCCTTCTTCTTTGGTGAACTCGAACTCTGTCACATTCGTTGGTCTAAAGATGATACTGCCCCTATGGTTGTCTATAAGGGCAAAATGTTGGCTTCACCAGTCCATTCCAAGAACCACATTGAACGTAGGCATAAGAAATACAAGTAGTCGTGCTTTCATCTCTCTACCACATATCACTACAGGACAAGGTCTACAAATACCACTAACAGGTACAACTCCTCCTCCAGTGAGAATTCTAATATTCTTAGATAAGGGTGTGATGGAAATACTGTGTCTAGTGGCAAAACTAGTTGCTATAAATGAATGAGCGGCTCTAGTGTCAAATAATGTAATGACAGGAAATGAGACAACTAAAACTATACCTGCTATGACCTCTGCCTCTGACTCTATATCCTCAACGGTAAGCGAGAATGCCTGCCTATAATTCTGTCCTGGGCCTTGAGCTCTGGCCTTATTATACTGTACGCCTTGAGGAGGCAATGGTGGGCGAGGTGCTCCTGCTGCAGGCTGTGGGGCTGGAAGTGCTGGGGTCGTAGGCCTCAAAGCCTGATGTGCATGTACTAGTGCCTGCTGCTCGGGGTAATTTCTGGCCATGTGCTGTCCTGATCCACATCTTATACATAATCCCAGGCGAAGTCGACAGTCATTCCTGATATGACCTAGCTTTTCCACAAAAGTTTAAGTGGGCTTCTGGTATGGTGTAGTCCTCTGCTGGTACTGTCCTGTGCACCTTCTGATAGGTCCACCCTGAGTAGCTCTAGCCGGTGCAACTACTGGTGTATGGCATCTTGATGTCTGCTGCTGCTCCTTGCGAAGAATCTCCTGAGCACGAGCTTCTTCCAAGACAGCTGAATGGGAGACGCGAGACTGTGTAGTCGTATAAGACTTGAGCTTCGGTGCAAGCCCCTGATGGAATCTCTTCGCCTTCTCTAACTCAGTCGGGATCAGTCCTGCACCAAATCTACTCAAGCGATTGAACTCTGAGTCATACTCATCAACTGTCATATTCTCTTGCTTCAGGTGAAAGAACTGGTCGTATAGACCATCTCGAACATGAATAGGGAAGAATCTCTCATAAAATACATCATAGAACTGCTTCCAGGTGATCCCAGTGCCTAATCGTCTCTTTCGCTTTCCACCAGTGGTGAGCATTATCTTCTAATAGTAGGTCCACTGCAGCTATCCAATCTCGAGCTTACAACTGGGATGCCTTCAGTAGCTTCTCTGTACTAATAATCCATTGTGACACCTCTAGCGGCTTCTCCGTTCCTCTGAAGGGCTTGGAGTTCATGACTGTGAAGTTCTTGATAGAGCCTCCATAAGGATCCAGAGCCGGTGCTGGTGCTAGTACCGGTGCCAGAGGTGGAGGTGGAGGTATAGTCAATGCTGCCAACATAGTCTATCTCATCAGCTCAGTCTGCTGCCACTAAGCCTGCATCATGGCATACATAAATTAGGAAGTAGGGCTCCCATCAGTCGATGGTGGAGGCATCTGAGGTCCCGACGGTGGTGGAAACTGCTGAGGGAATGGTGGTGGTAGAGGTAGTGGTATATTCCCTCCCGGTAGCACGGTAGTTGTCTGCCCAACCTGGCTGACTGGGGTGCTGCAATCTCTGGATGCATCGTCGTCGGTGTCGTAGTAGGCTGCAACTATCCTGGCTGGTATGGTGTCACCGGAGTCATCGGAGGATTCTGTCCCTCCAGGGTAGCCTCTTCACTAGATGTGAGAGCCAAGACAGAAGTACGTCCGTTTCTTAGATTCATACTGTTGGCACGAGGAAGAATAGGACGATGTTAGGAGAGGTTAGATATGAGGTAATTTAAGTAATCAAAGGAATTTGAAAAGATTGGAAGTCAAGGCAAGTAATAGTTCTGGATGAGATACTATTCATATTCCTATATGCAGGCTTGTTGGTCACAGTCATGTAACCCAACAATATTTTCTGACCTGAATGGGCTACCACAAAAACATGTAACGCCCCAGTCCTAAAATACTTAGGACTGAGTACGTAGACATGCCAGCTGCACATGTACGAAAAATACTCCAATATATGGAATCCTCGTGTATGTACATATGCTGTAAATATAAAATAATCACAGGCCAGAATATAATCATATAATCTTATCACAGCTCAACACAGAAGATAATAGAGTCCAAATAATAAATGAGTATAGCAAAGAGATAGTCGGATGGACAGACCCACTCCAAACAGCTATGATAAATAGTCTCAGTGATAGGAGTCCAACCTCCTCAAAATAGAAAGAAAAGAAATATAAAATGTCCACTAAAATGTCTCGAAGAATCAATAAGCTAGAAATCAGTGGGAGGTGCCTCGTCATCAATGTAGGGTTGATCCAGTGCCGCTACTCCTGTAGGAATTCGTCTAATCTTGGAGAGATAATCAGGTCCTCAGAGGGACGTAACAAGATACAAGAAAACTCCATGCCATATAAACTGTGATATATAATAGAGAGTAAAAAAGAACTGTACGCAAAGGGTTCCTAACCATTCTACTGTGAATATACAGTTGCGATACAATCCTTCGACGCATGAGCCCTGGATGATAATAGGATCTGGTATAATCCCCTCTTGGGCACTAGTGACCAAGCGTATAACGTTCAAGAACGTCAGTGGCCAACCTGAGGGGGTAAGCATACCGTATCTCCAGCGGAGTATCCGGGTTACAAGGGAAAGTGTAATAAAAACCCATACGTCAGGTATTGTTCTTCCCACCCAATGTCTAGTATCATCATCTCCATGACTAATATGAATCTCTAGTAACTGCCAAGTCTACTAGTATGCAATTCTAATGGCAGTTACTCCTATCCGTCACACGCCTCAGACGTATCGGTGGCTAACCGACTACGCGAGTACGTGTCCTACATGTGACTCACAACACGTGATAAAGCAAGTGTCAAGGCCGTATGAGATATACCAATACCTAATCATCAATGGGTGGTCACTAGGCTAAGTCGATGCAAGAGAAATAACAAAAGCAAGTAAAACGACCGATAAAGTCGCTTGCACCCAAGTGTGACTTGGACGCACAGTGATATAATACTAGCAAAAGATAAGTAATGCAGAATATAAATAAATAAAAATAAGAATAAGTAATCACAGAGTAAGATGGCAAGGAATCTTGCCTAGTAGTGCAAGAATAGCAACTCCAAGCAATCAATCACGTCAGCAAGAAATCTCAAAATCTATGAACGATTTCGGATGCTGAAATAGACATCAAGAACATTCCCGGTGTAAAAGATATATCTAGAAAACATATGTCCAAAATTCCAAGTTTGGAACAGGGGCAAAATCATAATTTTGGGTCAAAACGATGTCCGCCGTTGGACCCATTTTGCACCAAAACGTGTGCCAGTATCTACAGTCTCTAAAGTCGTCAAACTATATGTCTACGAGTCCGATTTAAGGAGATAAATCCAACGATATATCCAAAGTTGGATTCTGGCTGGCCGTGTACAATTTTGCCCGTTGGATCGGGTTGCGGGCCTGCCAAATAGGCGTTCCAGTTGACCTTCTCAGAATCGGAGCAAACTTGCCACACAGGACCCAAAATTTCGATATGGTTCTGTTGGCGTAAGTTTCTTCTCGAACCAACGAGTGTACATGATGTTATAGCCTAGTTTGCAAATGGTCGATACGGGGGTATCTTGACGGATACGCATTGAGTTTGTCGTGCACAGGCAGCGAAATCAAGTTCCGTTAGTTCCCACACATCGGCAACATCCATACGCGCCTTTCAATGCGTATGTACACGACCACGTTGCCTGGTTTGTCAGGGCGCACGTCGTATCGGGAAAAGTTTTCTAATTTTTAATGTTTTAGAGGCTGTTTTTCTCGTAAGTTTGTAATCAATTAACTTTCTATACAATGCAAAAAAAATTACTTCTAACAGCAGCATTTTACTCTTGTATATGTTGTCTACAGAGGTGTCAAATTGGTTTTCCAAAACTGATATCAGGTCGGCCGTAGTTGGCCTTCCAAGTTGAGTGTCCAGGCGGTCTCATAACTCTGTTTTGGAACAGATTTTCGCTCGACTTCCTATCGATTCTCTGGACTGATGGGTTCTCGATATCAAAATCTAGATCCTAGGCTTCCTAGATGGTCATATAGGTTGTCCATAGAAGTTTGTATGATTGAAAATGATCGAATAACGTAGAAGAAAATATCACGCGAAGGTGGTTACCTGCGGGCGGCTGTGTCGGGGGGTGCTCTGTTCATGGGGTGTTCCTAGCCGCGTGGGCGGTAGACGGCGGCTGGAGGCTGCACGCAGACGATGTAGGTGGTCGGGTGGATGCGTACGGGGTCGGGGTCGTATAGATCGTCGTCCAATTCGCATGTGAAGTTCTTTCTAAGGGTTTCAAAATCCTTTCGCGAATGTGTATAGTTTTATATAAGCCGAGACTAAACTCTGAATTTGATTCGGTTTCGGGCAGAAATTTGATTGGGTTGGGGTTAGGATTTGAAGAGAATCTCATCAGGATTAGGTAACCAAATTTGAAGCAATTTTGTCCAGGGATTTGAAAGATTTAGATTTCATATCTTTGAGTTTTCTCGGTTTTGTTCGTGTACACCGGGGGGGTCGGAAAATACTGGATACTGTTCATATTGTGAACAGTACTCTAGTGGATTAAAAAAATTCACATTTACCTATATATATATATATATATATATATATATATATATATATATTTTAAGAAACCCCCTTTTATTAGAAATCAAGGCTCGAAGAGCTGAAGCCTGACACGTATACAAGACAAAAGTATACCAAAAGGAAATACAGGGAAAGAGAGCCTGGCGCGGCCGCCAAAACTAATAGGAGAACGGTTGCCCGAAAGCATGAGATCTGTGGGAGCAAAGGGAGCTCCGTTTGCGACATTGTCGGTAAATTTCCCGGATCAGCTGATCGGCGGAGTATTGGTGTCCCTCGTATCTCGCTTTGTTGCGATTTTTTCAGATGGCCCAGGTGGCGGCCGCTGCAACGATCTGGTGGCCGTGGGAAGCGGCACCCCAGTGGGCCAGAAGATCGATAAAGCGCCCGTCGTCTGGAGAGGTGTTGTGGTTGTGGTTGAGGGTGCTCCAGATTTTGTCGGGGAGGCTTCCCTCCCTGAAGATGTGATCGATAGTCTCCGTCTGACGCTCGCCGCAACAGTTACAAGCAGACGCCAGGCTAATACCGATGGAGTTAAGGGTGTCGTCAGTGGGAAGTTTCTTTCTCATGACTTTCCACTGGAGGAATGACCATTTCTTAGGGATACAAGAGTGCCAATAACGCGCAATGAAAAGGTCAGGGCCGTTATCTAGGATCGAGAGTCTAGCCGATCGCACGAAGAAAGCTCCAGAAGCTGCTAGCGACCACCTCATTTGGTCAGCGTCGGTTCCGATGGTAAGACCTTGCTGGCGGATGCAGTCCACCGTTTCGTTGCCTGACCAGTCTCGGATTCTGTCCCAATTCCAGTCATTATTAGTGGGATTCCACAGGTCTTTGATCTTACTATTTCTAGGGGATTCGAAAATGTTCGGGATAAGGCAGTCGCCTATCCACCTTTCCAAGAATGGGTTGGACTCGCCAGTACCCAGTTGAAGTCTGATCGCGGGCTCGGCCAGTTCCCGGCCACGTAAGATACGACGCCAAGCCGCGGAGGATCTGCTGTTAGCTGTGGCCGTCGCTGGATGGATGTATCTGAAGTACCTGGCCTTCATAAACTTGGTCCACAGGTTATTGCTAGTGCGGAGTTTCCACCACAGTTTCATTGAAAAGGCTTTGACGATGTGATCGAGTTTGGTGAATCCAAGCCCGCCGTTAGCAGTTGGGGTTGCCATAGTGTCCCAGCTGGCCCAGTAGCAGTTGGGGATATATATATATATATATATATATATATTATATATATATATATATATATATATATATATATATATATATATATATATATATTCTACTATATAATGGGAAAACTTGGATGGTGAAAATTTTGAATTCCGAAAATACCCTTGCATGTCTATACTAATTAAAAATTGTTCATTAATTTTAATAAAGACAACTTAATAATTACGAAGACTACCATTTGGTCTTCCTAAAGAGTCTTCCTAAGTTAATTAAAAGAATGTTAAAATACGTGCAAGGCACGTGCACATATACTAGTTATAAAAAAAATATATATATATATATATATATATATATATATATATATATATATATATATATATATGTATATATATATGTATATATATATATTATATATTACATATATATATATATATATATATATATATATATATATATGTATATATATATGTATATATATATTATATATTATATATTATATATATATATATATATATATATATATATATATATATATAGGTGGCGAAGCCGGCGGTGGACGTGGAAGAAAGGCCACCCGTTACTGACGATCCTTCCTCTGGCGTTACGTTAGAGGAAGATGGCCCGGTGGGAGGACGTGGCACCAGCAGGGGCCGTCGGCGACGTCGATCCAGGCATGAGAAGGGGAAGGGGATACGGCAGGTTTGGCGACGAGTCCAGGGACGTGATTCTAGCAGGGGGTTATCGCAGCCTGGTTTACGGAGGAGTGAAGGCAATCGCGCGTGTTCCGTTCCGCCATTCTGGCACGTGGGGGAGTCATGATCGGGCCAGCTGGCTTTATGGTCGGATGTTGGATGGCCCATGCAGAGAGGTTGCAGCGTTCCGAGCTCGTGTTTGGACGGGCACTCGGGGCCAGAGTGGGGTATTCGTCCCATCGCCTTACCAGACCTTCATATTATTATCCATAGTCAGTTGGGACAAGGAGTCATAGCGGATGGTTCAGACACGGAAGAACGGAGCTTAGTGGTGTGGGAGGAGCCCGCTCTTGGCTCCATCTCCGCCTGGGATGATGATCCTTCTCCGGAGGATGAGTTAGTTTTGTTGCCAGATGATAGAACTTCCATTATTCTTCAGGAGGGTCGTAAAGAAGGATGGCAGATGGTACCTTTCAAAAAGGCGGTTGGTAAGAGAAGGAAGTCGTTGGCGCCTCAGTCGGATCGTCTCCTTCGATCACATGCATCCCATGATAGGCGGGACCCCTAGAGGGTCCATGGTTAATTTCCTTATTTGGAATGTTCGGGGGACGGCGAACAGATCCACTTTATGCCGTCTCAGGTCCTTGTGTCGGACCAACTCTATCCAGGTTCTTGCTATTATCGAGCCCAAGGTGATATCCTCCAAGCTTCTCTCTTATCAATTGAGGTTGGGTTTTGATACTAGCTGTTGCAATTAGAAGGGTAATATATGGTGTTTTAGCAAATCGGGTACTGGGCTCAACTGTATTGATTCCTGTGATCAGGCTATTACGGTACAGCTTTCTTTGAGTTGTTTCTCGGATCCGGTACGGTTGTCTGTTGTTCATGGTGCAGGAACACGTCAGAAGAGGAGGCGTCTATGGTGGCATCTTCTGGACGTCCAAGCCAGGGATTCTGTTTTGCCTTGGGCTGTGGGCGGGGACTTCAATATCATTGCTTCTCCGGATGAGAAATTTGGAGGTCGACCACCTGACAATCTAGCTATGGCAGATTTCCTCGACTTCTAGTTGGCGGCCGGGCTATCAGATATTGGCTTCAGAGGGAACACTTTTACTTGGGTGAATGGTCAGTCTGGGGTTGACCGGCAGGGATCCCGCCTCGATCGTTTGCTAGCGACGGGTTCCTGGCTGGATGGAGTCCAGGTCTCCTGTGAGCATCTCAACCTGGCGGAATCTGATCATGCTCCTCTCCTGATATCCAACCAGCCAGTTTCTTCCGTTCAGCGTCGAAGTTTCCGTTTCCTCGACTTTTGGACTTCTCACCCTGAGTTCCTCACGGTAGTTTCCCGGGCTTGGGAATCATGCTGGTACTATGATGCGTTGGAGCGTCTGGGCATGCGTTTGAGGACAACGGGTCAGGTCCTTGCCGGCTGGAGCAGATCTACTTTTGGTGATGTTTTTCAGGAGGTCCGGAAGGCAGAGGATGCTGCATTGGCGACGGAAGGGGATTATGATCTTCATCCTTCGGAGAGGGGGAGGGCTTCTTGGATGGAGGCTGTAGCCAGACTGAAGCAAAAGGTCCAGGTTGAGGAGTCTTTCTGGAAATAGAAGGCCAGACTGAAGTGGGACCTGGAAGGAGATAAGAATACTCGATTTTTCCATGCGTGCACCCAGAGTAGGCAGCGAAAGGCTGCTATCCAGAAAATTGTTCGTGCTGATGGTTCAGAAACAGGCTCTGATGCGGAGGTGGCGGTCGAGGCTTTATTATTCTTCTCTAAGTTGTTCCGGGCTGAGGCTATTATCGATGATGATGACTTCCTCGATGTCATTCCTAGCATTATCTCTGCGGAGGACAATTCTGATCTTGTCCGGTGTCCGGATAGATCGGAATTGTTGGAGATTGTTCATGGGATGGACCCGTCTAGTGGCGTCGGACCGGATGGGTTCTCTGGGAGATTCTTCTCTTTCTGTTGGGATGTCATCGCTATTGACGTGGAGGAAGCCATTGGCGCTTTTTTCTTGGGTGGTCGTCTTCCAGCTTCTATATCTGATACTTTCTTGTTTCTTATCCCCAAAGTTGAGCACCCCAGGAGTCTTTCAAATTTTTGTCCTATTAGTCTATGCAATTTCTGTAACAAGATTATTTCCAAGATTCTTGCTTGCAGGTTACGGGAATTTCTTCCCAAATTTATTTCTCCGGAGCAAAGTGCTTTTGTTAAAGGGCGGGAGATCGTTGATAATATAATTATTGCCCAGGACATGGTGGCATCTATGAGGGAACCCAATCATGGGGGCAACGTGGCTATCAAGCTTGACATGCAGAAGGCTTATGACAGGGTTAATTGGCAATTCCTCTTGCGGGTTCTTCGGAGATTTGGCTTTAATGAAGCCTTCTGTGATCTCATTTATCGTCTCTTAGCGGACATCCGATATGGGGTTCTTCTCAATGGAGCTCCTACAGAGTTCTTCCCAGCGTCTCGAGCGATCCGGCAAGGGACCCTCTTTCCTCCGCTCTATTCATTATTGCTGCGGAGGTGCTATCTCGGAACCTCAAGCTCCTTCAAGACTCTAATAGGAGATCTTCTTTTCATACTCCAATCGGGGGACTGCGTATATCACACCTGGCCTACGCGGATGATGTTCTTATTTTTATTTCGGGGGATATTTCTGGCTTGCGTGCTCTTCAGAAGGTGTTGCATCGTTATGAGGCTCTATCAGGTCAGAAGATTAATTATTCCAAGTCTGCCTTTTATACTGTGGCTCCTTTGGCCGAGGATCGTGCACGGGTTAAATCTTTCTTATGTGGTTTTTGCATCGGTACTCTGCCTCTCACTTACTTGGGTTGTCCTTTAACGTGTGGGAGAAAGGAATGCGGGGTTGTTCAGGAATCTGATTGATAAAATTAGGTCGAAGCTGACGGGATGGCAAAACAAAATTCTATCTCCTGGGGGTAAGCTGGTTCTTATTAAAAATGTTCTTTGCTCTATTTCTATGTATACATTGGCAGCTTGTTGTCCACCCAAAGCCGTTATCAGGGCAATTGAGAGGATGTTTGCGGCCTTCTTTGGGGTTGCAAGGATGGTGTCGCTAAGAGGAGTTGGTTGGCGTGGCAGCTTGCTACTCGGACTAAATCTGAAGGGGATCTGGAGATCAAGTGTCTGAAGGATATTTTGGATGCCTTCTCTATGAAATTATGGTGGAAGTTGCGTCTTGGGAGGGGCATGTGGGTGGATTTCCTTAAATCGAAATATTTTCAGAAGCGTCATCCTTGTGAAGCTTTCATGACGTCCAAGTGCTCTCCCATTTGGCGACGGATTTTACGGGGGAGGAAATTGGCGGAACCTCATATTTATTTTAGACTTGGCCGTGGAGCGGGCTCAGCCAGGTGTGAAGCATGGATTCTGGGAGGTCCTCGGCTGGGTCGTGTTGCTGATCCGACGGGCGTTGGTGTGGTCACTGGGGCGAGACGTGGAGCGGGGAGACGGTCGCGGGGGCTTGCTCCTGGGTTGGCGGGCCAGTCCACGGCTCCCGGGGGACGGGAGTTGATCCGGCGACTCCTTTCCCAGCGTCCGGCGCACCCCTCGGGGCGGGGTGCGGCGGGTGGTGGCACGGGGGAGCTCCGTAGGTCGGCCAGATTGGCTGGGAGGGGGTTTTCCATCCTCATCGGCCGGTGATTGTGAGGGTCCTATCGGAAAGGGGAAGAAAGATCCGTGATTCTCGGGTGAGGAACTCAGACAATGGAGGTCCTGATATCCAATCATTTTGGTCAGCCGAGTGCTAGAATTTGTCGTTGATCTCGGAGCATTTTGGGGAAGAGGCAGGGCGGCGTCTCAATGCGGCCAATCTGACTTGCACTACGGTGCCTGATTCCTTTGTCTGGGGCGATCGGCAAGGATCTTTCTCTCTGGCAGCGGCATGGCGGTTGTGTCGGACTCACCATCCAACTTCCCTCTTATTTTCTCATATATGGGGCAAATGTATTTCGGCGAAGTGGAGCATTCTATTATGGCGGGTGTGCCACAACCGGCTTCCCACTGATGACAACATTCAAAAGATCGGCTTTCATATGGCATCCAGATGTCATTGTTGTCAGGATGGGCAGGTGGAGACTCTTCAGCATATTTTCTTCCAGGGGGATCTTGCTATGGAGGTATGGTCTATCTTCCGGAGTTTTTTTAAGGCGAAGATGCACCATGATTTTTTGGTTTTCCTTCAAAGATGGTGGCGTGGCCCAGACAGTCATCATCGGAGAACCTTGGCCGGTGCGATTATTTGGGTGCTTTGGAAAAACCGGAACAAGCAGCGCTATGAGGGGCGCAGTGCTGGCACTGCTTTCTTGGTTCGGGAGGTGAAGCGGCAGTTTCGGAAGTCACTTTCGGGTTGTCGTTATCTCCCGTCTATCCCGCAGTGGGCATGGGATTAGTGTTTGGTTTTGCTATGTTTTATTTTTCTCTGTTACCGTAGAGGTCGGATGTACTCATTACCCTCTTTTTATCAATAAAGGTAACGGTTCCGAATATATATATATATATATATATATATATATATATATATATATATATATATATATATATATATACTCCTAGATATATGTAACCATATATACCTATGTATAATTATGTATATGGTACATATACAATTTAATAGGCTAAAATTATTATCTATTAATATATATACACACATACGTATTCGCACTAAATTCCTAAGTAAATTCATAGGAAATTTTCTAAAATCAAATATATTATACAAATATCATTCTTTAACCATTAATTGTAAAAGTTCATGAACCAACTACATTTAATGTAGTCTTTATCTGCAACCATTATCAAATCCTATTATAATGTAGCTTATTTAAATTAGTATAAAAATTATATTATAAAAATATATTAATAATAAAAACTCAAAAATTTTAGGGGGTTTTACAGCTAGCCTAGGTAGTAAATTATATGCTTTGTAATAGTACATGATTTCTCTAGATACACGTAGATATATTTTCTTGCACGCGAGAACAATGCATTATCAGAATTCATCTCCTTTTGCAAGAAAGTTCAAAATGAGAAAGGTTTCATGATCACTCGTATTCGAAGCGATCATGGTGGCGAATTTGAGAATACAGAATTTAAGCAATTTTGTGACACACGGTTATCTACATGAGTTCTCTTACCCTAGGACTCCACAACAAAATAGAGTTATGGAACGTAAGAGCAGGACTCTATACGAAATGGCTAGAGTAATGTTAAACCAGTTTAGTCTACCTAAATACTTTTGGGCTAAAGCTGTCAATACAGCTTGCTATGTTCTCAATAGGGTTCTAATTTGACCTATATCGAAGAAGACTCCCTATGAACTATGGTTTGATAGAACACTCACTATTTTATATTTTTAAATATTTAGTTATAAATGTTTTATTCTCAATACTAAAGATAATTTGGAAAAGTTTGACGAAAAGGCCTATGAAGGTATATTTTAGGTTATACGACGAAACAAAGGGTATCCAAGTCTTCAACAAAAGGACCATGATCATCGAAGAATCGATAAATGTCACATTTGACGAACTGAATGAAAATTCAATCGATGATGACGATGAAGACCTCAGTACAACAGATACATCACCTGCAGAACCTTCAAGCACAACACCTAGCTGATCCTCCAAGCAGATCACGTACAGAACCAGAAACCAGAACCAGCTACCTTGAGAGTTTGCCAAAAAGAATAAAGTTTTTGATAGACCATCTCAAGGACTTGGTAATAGGTGAGATTACCAGGAAGTGTAAGTACTTGTTCCTCTAGCAAAGATATAGTTTCCTGTGTTGCATTTATTTCACAGCTTGAACCCAAAACTATTAAAGAAGCATGTAGTGATACTTTTTGGTTAGATATTATGCAAGAGAAATTAAACCAATTTGAACATAATCAAGTTTAGGGAACTTGTTCCTAAGCCCATTGATCACCCGGTCATTGGCACCCGCTGCGTATTTCGATATAAACTAAATGAGAATGGTTTGGTTACTCGTAACAAGGCCCGACTCATAGCTCAAGGATACAACCAAGAGGAAGGTATTGACTACGATGAGACCTATGCCCCAGTTTCGAGATTAGAATCCATTCGCATGTTATGTGCATTTGCATATTTTTATAATTTTAAATTATTTCAAATGGATATTAAGAGTGCATTTTTGAACGATTTTATAAAAGAAGAAGTTTATGTAGCTTAACCTCCAGGTTTTACTGATTTTAAAAACCCTGATTATGTTTTCAAGTTGAAAAAAGCCTTATACGGTTTGAAACAAGCACCTCGTGCTTGGTATGATCGTCTAAGCTCTTTTCTACTTGATAATAGTTTTACAAAAGGTAAGGTTGACACTACACTGTTTATAAAATCTTTTAATAGAAATCTTCTTTTAGTTCAAATTTTATGTACATGATATTATTTTTAGATCTACTGATGAATCTATCCGTCAAGAATTCTCAAAGTGTATGCAGAATGAGTTTGGGATGAGCATGATGGGAGAATTAAAATTCTTTATCGGACTGTAAATCAAACAAACCAATAATGGGACGTTCATTAATCAAGCTAAATACACAAAAGATTTATTGAAGAAGTTCGACCTGGAAAAAGTCAAATCACTTAGCCCTCCGATGGCGACTTCAACCAGGCTTGATATTGATAAACAAGGCAAACTGGTCGACATACGTAAGTATCGAGATATGATTGGTAGTTTCCTTTATTTAACAGCTAGTTGTCCAAATATAATGTTTAGCGTTTGCTTGTGTACACATTTTCAAGATAACCATAAGGAATGACATTTGTGCGCGGTTAAGCGTATCTTCCAATACCTTAAAGGCACTTCTTCTGTCGGCTTGTCGTATCCCCAAAACCACGTCCTTTGATCTAACCAGTTATTCGGATGCCGATTTTGTTGGATGCAAAGTAGATAGAAAAAGTACTAGCGGCACATGTTATTTCCTGGGTAAGGCTCTAGTCTCTTAGCTTAGCAAGAAACAAAATTCTTGTGCATTATCAACTACTGAGGCTGAGTATATCGTTGCAGGACGTTGTTGTGTACAAATTTTATGGATGAAGCAAACTTTAGAAGACTTTGGTTTACTTTATATACACATACCCATTTTTTGTGACAACACTAGCACTATTAATTTGACTAAGAATCCTGTATGTCACTCTCGCACTAAGAATATTGAGATTCGACATCATTTTCTTAAAGATCGTTAAAAAATAGAGATATAAATCTTGTATATGTAGACACAGAGAACCAATGGCTGATATCTTTACAAAACCATTAGTGGAAGATTGTTTCAATTATTTACATCAAGAATTAGAAATTTTAGATATCAATAATATTAATTAACTTTGTTTTATTGATTATTTTTCAATACTCAAAAACTATTTTCGATACAAGCCTACAAAGGGTCTGTCTGTCACCACAGCTGCGACTTAAGCGAAACGGTATTTAAGTGTTCCCCGGTGAACCTCTGTTAGCTGGGACAGTACCCTACAGCTAATCTGAAACAGTCGCTGTATAACAAAATTTAATTTGTAAAATAATATTAATTATATTATTTAAATTTTAAACTAACTAAACTTGGAATTAAATAATTAAAAAGAGTTGATGAAAAGAAAGTGGCATGCATTTATTTATGTTTGAAAAATAACTCAACAGAACCCTAGGCGAACCCGGCCCGAATTCGGCCAGAGTTCGGCCCGAGTTCTGTTGGTGGTATATCTTTTAAGTCAGAACCGAGGCGCCCCTTCCTTTCATCTTCTCCAAACTCATCTTATTCAAAGCAGCAGCAGCCCGAGCCCTCTAAACCCTAGAAATTCTCCAAGTCCTTGGAGAAATCCATCCAAAATTTGGATTCGTGCGAAGATTCTCGTCCTCTATAACATACTTAATTCTTGGAATGTATAAACTCCTCATTCCCTCTCTTTTAAGTTCATAGATTTTATCTCTTTTTAGACACAACGCCTATGAACTTCAATCCCTCCAAGAGGAAGAAGACCGCGGCCAGTGAAGAGGCCTCGTCTTCGAATCTTCAAGTGGATTCATTCTTTTTCTCGGTCCAATCGACCGATGGCGCATATAATAAGTTTTTTTTGAAACTCATGATCAATCCTTATTATGGTATGCGGATTTCTCGGTTCGCAAAATATGTATCGGCGCCCCGATCAAATGGACTGTATTCCCGAAATATTGTCAATTCTTTGAGGCATTAGGGTTGCACCAATTTGTCACTCACCAATATCCCATTACAACCATTGTTATTGGATTGTTTTATTACAATTTCACTTTGAACACTTTTGCTATAAGAACTTGTATCGGTGGAATTACTATCGAGTTCAATGATGTTCTCTTAACGGAAATCCTTGGTATTCCTAACGAAGGTGTCCCGCTTGATGATATCACTGAATTTGATTTTCTTGTAAGCACGAGTTTAAGCTGTTTTAAGAACGAACTCTATTCTCCTTCCCTTGTTCGTTCTGGTAAGTTCAAGGCTACTAACTTGAACTTATTTAACTATGAATTGCATCGCATCATCTATTCCACTCTCTTACCCAAATCTACTTCGAAATATGATGTTACCACCCTTGAACAGACTGCCCTTTATCACATTCTTAAGGGTATTCGTTTTTCTGTCCCGAAGACTATTATCCAGATGATGGGACGTTGTCGCAAAAGAAATCGTAAGCTTGCTTACGCGATGATTCTCCCAATCATCTTTCAGCATTTCAATATTGACTTATCCACTTGCGCTCTTGACTCTGAGTCCAAGTATCTTCAGCTGTCTCGTCGCAGCACAGGCGTCCCTTCTGCTCCTCCTACTGCTCCTGCTCCACCTCCTCAGGATTACCCTATGTCTTATGAGGGTATCCATCAGCATCTTTCGAATTTGCGAGCGTTTATTACGACACACCTAGGGAACGCGAGTTCCGTGATGTTAGTCGGTTTCAGGCTCTTGATAATTTATTTGCCGACCTCCGATTTGCTCAGACTGGTCGTTCTGCCAGTTCTCTTCCCCGAGATCCAACTGTATCGGGTTACCACTATGAGGATGAGGCGGTCTGTCCTCGCTTTCAGCCCGATAACGCATATGATTGGTACCGTGGTTCTGGTGCTACTCTATACCCTTCTGAAGCTGGCACTTCTGGAGCTGGTCCATCTGGACATGGTAGCACCGCTGACGCTGTTGATGTTGATGACTCTGGAGACTTTTGCTCTAGACGTAATGTATTTTGTCTAGATATCATTTTTTAGACTTTTTATTTGTTTATGTTTACTTGAAAATGCTCCGACATTCTAAGATAGTACTTTATTTTTTTAGCACTGAGACTTTATTGCTGAGATGATGTATCTTGAACATCTTTTATGCTTTTCTTAGCATGTTTTCTATTTCAGATTATTACTATTCTCTATCCTTATTTCATGTTGTTTGTGTATTGCATTATCTCTTTTAGCTGATGCTTCAACATATAAATTGTCTGTGAAATACATGTTTATCCTTATATATTTTCTTTGTATTTCTTCAACGTTTGTTTCTTATGCATAAATTGCGGGGGAGCTTCTCTCTTTGCAATTATATTGCTAAGTGACAACGGGGGAGAAAATAGATCTAACATCTTTTGCAGGAACAGAATAATACAGGATTTTTTTTTCTGAGGATACAGTACAGTACCATTGTTGAACAAGTACTATTTTGATTCATTTCAAATCAAACGATCAAGATGTTATATCGGTCAAGGTTTGTCAATTATCAAAATGGAGGAGATTGTTGACCCATTGGTCATGGTCGAACTTGATTTTAATAATTGACCTAACCATGTCTCGATATAAGGGCTACTTGGACTACTTGGACAACTGCTAAAGAACTATTACCTATCTGATCAAGACTGAAGCCATTTTTGTCGTATGAGTCTATATTTCATATTCA
Source organism: Iris pallida (assembly GCA_029216955.1). Lineage (NCBI taxonomy): Eukaryota > Viridiplantae > Streptophyta > Magnoliopsida > Asparagales > Iridaceae > Iris > Iris pallida. Next base: position 140,234 of record JANAVB010034665.1, on the reverse strand, counting down.
ATATAATTTTTATATTTATTGAGTCTAGGAATACTTTGTACACTGAGTTTTACTGGCAAATAGGTTATTCCAAAATGTTTTCAAAAATATCCTATGTTTTAAAAATAGCCCATTCTACAAAAGCTCCTAACTGCTTAAACTTTTCAAATAAGCCAAAACCAAAATCTGTTTTATAAAATATCCCAAAAATAAATATTTGCCCCAGGGGAATTCAGCCAGAATTCGGTTGGTGCCCGTTGGATTTTGAACTTGGTCCTCCTGCAGTTACGGATGCAACTGCTATTTGGCGAGATTCTCTCAAAGAGTTCTGCCCAAATTCTGCACGAATTCTTTCATAATTTTGACTTTGGAAAACCTATAAATAGAGAAAGATTTCAATCATTTCAACTCACTCATTCACTTTCTTATCTCTTCTCTCTAAGCTTAAACCACTACCAAAATACAGTCAATTAGCGACGGATTGTTAGCGACAGAAAATTTTTGTCGACGTTAGCGACGGATTTGCGACAAATAGCCGACGGAGTACCGACGACATGCCGATACATTTTTTATTTCATTTTAAGGGGGAGAAAAGGTCGCTCATTTGTCGCTAGGTCGTCGGCGACATAGCGACGGATACACAGCCGTCGCTATGCAGTCGATTATTTGGCAGGAATTATTGGGAGAAGTGGCGGGACAATTCTTCGACTACGTAGCGACGGATAGTCCGTCGGCAAGTATCAAATAGAGCGACGGATAGCGATGGATAAAATCCGACGCTAGTCCGTCGCTAAATAAAGAGCCTAGACTTAAATTGAAACGACGGGAGGAACTTTTCATTCCCCCCAAATTTCATTCTTTCTCCTCTTTTTCTCTCTCCCGCAGCGGTCGTTGACCTCACTCTCCTCTCTCTCTCCCGCGGCGGTGATCGGCGACCTCTCATCTCTCTCCCCCAAAGGTAATCTCTCTCTCTCTCTCTCTCTCTCGGTGGTCGTGGGTGTCTTGGGCTGCCGGGGGCGTCGTGGGGCAGCGCGCGCGGGGGGCAGCGCGGGGCTGCGGCGGGCGGTAGCGCGTACGGGGCAGCGCGGGGTTGCGACGGCCGCGCGCGGGGCTGCGGCGGGCGGCGGGGGGCAGGTGGTAGGTGGTGGGAGGGTGTTGAGTGTTGTTTATAATATGTATATATGTATACATATTTTCAATATAATGTATATTTGAGTGTTGTTTATAATATGTATATAAATGCATATGCATTTGTATTATTATTATTATTAGTATTATCGTTATTAATAGTATTATTTATTTAGAAATTATATAAAAATATTAGGGTTGGGGTTTACTGGGAGCGGTGGAGAAGAAGCGTAGGGTTAGGTTGGATTTCTTGTGCGACTGTAAGGAAATAAGCGGTGAGAGAGAGAGTTAGGTTATAAGGCTAGGTTTTGTGATGGGCCGGGTTGGTTGAGGGTGTTGAGTCGGGCTTGTCTTAATGTTGGGTTGTCAAGGAATTGGAAAGAAAAAAAATTGTAGCAGCAATAGTGCTAGGACCGGAGTATCGGTATTGGAATCGGTATCGGTATCGGTATCGGAATCGGTATCGGACTTGTCTTTAATAGAATGTTTTGTTCTCATTACTATCAAGTTAGCATTATGTTATTTAACTAGTAAATGTTAGTTAGTTAATTTTAGCTATATATATATATATATATATATATATATATATATATATATATATATATATATATATATATATATATATTTAGCTATATATATATATATATATATTTTTAGCTATATATATATATATATATTAAAAATATATATATATATATATATATATATATATATATCAAGGTTCAAAGTATCGGTATCGAACTTTTCCTATGAGTATTGGTATCGACGATATCGGTAGTATCGGCAGTTTCGGATCGGTATCGGAATCGGTATCGGGCTTGTCTTTAATAGAATGTTTTGTTCTCATTACTATCAAGTTAGCATTATGCTATTTAACTAGTAAATGTTAGTTAGTTAATTTTAGCTATATATATATATATATATATATATATATATCAAGGTTCAAAGTATCGGTATTGGAATCGGTATCGGACTTTTCCTATGAGTACTGGTATCGGCGATATTGGTAGTATCGGCAGTTTCGGATCGGAGTATCAGATTTTTTAGTATTGGGAAACAAATAATTATCGGTAGTATCGGATTCTTTTACATGCTTTTACAACCTTATTATGCTTTCAACCTAGGTTCACAATATCGGTATCGAAATCGGACTATTCCTATGCTACTTAATTTTCTTTGCCGAATTGACCGGAACAAAGACCCCCAATGTCGGCATCGGTCAATATTTGGTATCGGTCGGTATCGGATCGGAACATGCCAAACCGTATCGGTATCGACCGTATCGGATAGGTATCGGCCGATACTTTAAACCATGAATTATATATATATATATATATATATATATATATATATATATATATATATATATATATATATATATATATATATATATATATTTACTAACTCGTCAAGTTGAACCGTGTATAACATGCTCGACGCTTAAGAGGAATCATTTGGACTTATCAGTATCGGTATCGAACTATCGGTATCGATATCGAACTATCGGTATCGGTATCGAACTATCGGTACCGCTAGCGGACTATCGGTATCGGTATCGAACTATCGGTATCGGTATCGAACTATCGGTATCGCACTATCGGTATCGGTATCGTACTATCGATATCGGACTATCGGTATCGGTACCGCTCTATCGGTATCGGTATCGGTATCGAACTATCGGTATCGGTATCGGTATCGGTATCTGTATGTACTTAGTATCGATCGTAGCAGATTAGTATCGGTATATCGATTTGGTATAGGTCGTATCGGATGGTATTGACCTTAGCGAATTGGTATCGTCCTATCCGATATGTATCGGCCGTATAGCTAGGATTTGTACCGGCCTTATCGATTCGGTATCGGCCATATCCGATAGGTATCGGCCGTATCGGATATGTATCGGCCGTATCAGATTAGCATTGTGGAAGCTTTAGTAACAACTGTACTTAGATTTTTCTCTTCTCGAGCTAGAATACCATTGCAAGAGAGTCACGAGAGAGTAAAAAAAATCTTCTACATATTGATGTTTACGAGAGTGATTGGCCAATTACAGTAACACACATGCTGCATTTTCCATCAGGGAAGGAAAGATTGAAGGCAATAACATATAGAGTTGTATTTTGGAAGAAGACGAACTCCTATAAACTCTTTGTTCACAAAGAGTTTGTACGAGTTCTTCTCCCGAAATACAACTCTATATGTTATTGCTTTCAATCTCTCATTCCCTGATGGAAAATCCAGCATGTGTGTTACTGTAATTGGCCAATCACTCTCGTAAACATCAATATGTAGGAGATTTTTTTACTCTCTCGTGACTCTCTTGCAATAGTATTCTAGCTCGAGAAAAGAAAAATCTAAGTACAGTTGTTACTAAACCTTCCACCATGCTAATCTGATTCGGCCGATACATATCGTCGCTACGGCCGATACCTATCGGATATGGCCGATACCGAATCGATAAGGCCGATACGAATCCTAGCTATACGGCCGATACATATCGGATAGGACGATACCAATTTGCTAAGGTCAATACCAATTTGATACGGCCTATACCAAACCTATAGACCGATACTAGTCTGATGCGGTCGATACTAAGTAAATCCGGCCTATTTACTAGCGGATCCACCAGTTACATGATTATATACTAATTTTGTTTAGTTTGTCTTACTATACAGATTTTCACATCCAATCTGTGATGGATCATTATTTCGTTGATCGTACATGGATGTAGAAACGACAACACGAGAGCAGAATAGGTATGAGTGACGAATTTCAGCCAAGCATGAAAGTGTTTCTTAAGTATGCCATGAGCAAAGCTCAGTATATGGACGGTAACAAAATCAAGTGTCCATGTCGTAATTGTCGCAATAGACGTTACGAAGAAGTGGTGAGTGTAAGAGATCATTTGACCCGTAAGGGTTTCGTACGTGATTACGGCCTGTGGTCATCGCAAGGCGAACTATATGCGGAAAGACAGGTTGCGAATGCTGCTACTTATGCTTTTGATGATAATGCTGCAACAGATTTTGTCGTCGAAGATGACGAATGCTTTGTTGATTATGGAGACCTGCAGAACCTTGCACGAGATATGGTGTACGATACGGCAGGGCCTAAGTTTGATCCGGAGGATCCTAATCCCGAGGCGAAGGAGTTCTATGATATGTTTCAGGATGCTGAAACTTCTTTATATCCTGGTTGTGAGCCACATTCCGTACTGTCGGTGGCGATGCGGTTGTTGAACATAAAGTCCTATTTAACTTGCCACAAACTTGCTATGATCGGATTATACAACTAATCAAGGAGGTGTTACCGAAGGAATCAAAAGAGCTTCCAAAAACTTCTACAAGTCAAAGATGATGGTCCGACAACTGAGACTGGGGTACAAGAAGATAGATTGTTGTCGCAACGGATGCATGTTGTACTACAAGGAGAACGAGGATATATAAAGTTGCAGCTTCTGTAATACGGATCGTTACAATCCAGTCAGGGGAAAAGGAAAGTCAACTAGAAAACGACGTCCTTACAAGTATATGTATTACTTGTTTATCACGAAGCGCTTGCAGAGGATGTATATGTCTCAGAATACAACAGAACATATGACGTGGCACAACGAAGAACGCACAAAGGACGATGGAGAATTGTCACATCCTTCGGATAAAGAGGCGTGAAAATATTTTGATTTTTGTCATCCAGATTTTGCTGCAGAGCCTAGAAATGTACGCATGGGGCTATATTCTGATGGCTTCGCCCCTTTCGGGCAGTCGGGATCTCAATACTCCTACTGGCCGGTCATTCTGACCCCTTACAATCTGTCACCATGGATGTGTATGAAGACTCCTTATATGTTCGCTATCATACCGGGTCCCAAAAATCCGACGAAGAATATCGATATATATTTACAACCGTTGGTGGATGAGCTGAAACAGCTGTGGGAGATCGGCGTCGCGACCTTTGATATTTCCAGGAAATAGAACTTTCAGATGAGAGCTTCACTGATGTGGACAATCAATGATTTTCTCGCATACGGTATGCTGTCGGGATGGAGTACTCACATCACCATATCTTATCCGATATGCATGCAAAATAGTAAGGCGTTCTGCCTTAAGCATGGAGGAAAAACTTTTTTCTTTGATTATCATCGTCAATTTCTGCCCGCGAGTCATCCTTGGAGAAAGAACAAGGACGCGTTCAGAGCTAGAAAACAAGAATTTTCTCATCCGCCTGCCAGATTATCAGGATACAATATTTGGAAAGATGTAAAGGACTTGCCCACTGTAATGGAAGATCCATCTAACAATCGTGTCGATGGGTTCGGACAAACCCATAACTGGACCAAACGGAGTATCTTCTGGGACTTGCCTTATTGGAAAGATAATCTTATAAGGCATAATTTTGATGTTATGCATATCGAAAAAATGTGTTCGATAATGTCTTCAATACCGTCATGGATATTAAAGGAAAGACGAAGGACAATCCAAAAGCAAGACAAGACATTGCCGAGATATGCAAGCGTCCTTATCTGAACGTGATACAAAGGGGAGCTGGGGGACAAATAACTAAGCCGATAGCACAATACACATTGAGCAAGGAAGATAGATTAATAATCTGCAAGTAGGTATCTACTTTAAGATTTTTCGACGGCTATGTGTCGAATTTGTCTAGATGCGTTAATCTCAATGAACGCAAGCTAACGGGAATGAAGAGTCATGACTGCCACGTGTTTATGGAAAGATTACTGCCCATTACTTTGAAAGAGTTGTTGCCTTCTGCTGTATGGGTTCCATTGGCCGAACTATCTATATTCTTTAGGGATATTTGTTCAACTAAGTTGACTGTGCAACACATGGTTGAACTTGAGGAGAAGATTATCTTAATAATTTGCAAGTTGGAGAAAATATTTCCTCCTGGCTTCTTCGACAGCATGGAACATCTACCGATTCATCTAGCATACGAAGCCCGTGTCGGTGCAGATGTTCATTACCGATGGATGTACCCATTTGAAAGGAACATAAAAATCGATATAATTTAAGTTGAATTTCAGTGGGTTTTAAAATTCATTCTTAATTCTCAAGATAATTTGTCTCTCTAGATACCTACACCATCTAAAGAATAAAGTTGGCAACAAGGCTCATATAGAGGCTTCGATATACGAAGCATATCTTACGAAGAGGTGTCAAACTTCTGCTCCATTTATTTTGATACTCATGTTAAGACAAATCGAAATAGAGCACGAAGGAATGACGAGGACATTGAGGATGGAGGTATATTCAATGTATGGGACAATCCTGTTGTGGCTAGTAAAAATGGTAGTTGACTGACGATGAGTATGATGCCACTCACCGATATGTCTTGTTAAACTGTGACATACAAGAAGTGAGAGATTTGGAGAAGTAAGTCAGTAAACTTGTACTCGTTATAATCTTGAATTTGATGAAGTAAGTGACCACACTTATATATTCTTATTTTTCTCTAATAGTGTATTTAGAGATGAAGTCAAAATGAGGACACCCGATATTACCGATAAGGGGCTTCAAAGAGAGGTTGATTGTACATTTTCGTCATGGTTTCGCAAATACGTAAGTAACTGAGATTATAATTGAGGTTGATTTTATATATTCTTATAAAATACGTAAGTAACTGAGATTAGAAATATATAATCTAAAACATTTAAATTATAAATATTTATTTACAAGTTTTATTGCCTGAAACAACACTCACTAATATGAGTGTTCGTTATCTGGCATTGGGACCGAAGAGGCAAACAAAGACTTGGCCAGGCTATGTCGTTAATGGCTTCAGGTTTAAGGCAACTCAGAATGCTTTAAATGTCGAATTTATTAATGACGGCATCAGTACCAAGGATTCCGGTGTTTACATAAGAGGCACCATCTATGACGACGAACCAGACTTTGACGATTATGGAGTGCTTCGGGATATTGTAGATTTACAATATACTGGCCCATATGATATCCATATTGTGATGTTCAAATATGAGTGGTTAGATACGACACCAAATATCGGTTGGAGAATCGATAAACAATTTAGATTTGTCGATATAAATCATCGCAGGAGGTATAGAGGGTCCGATACATTTGCGATAGCAAATCAGGCTCTTTAAGTCTACTATACAAGCTACCCAAGGCGTCGTAGAGATCGATTTGACTGGTGGGCAGTATACAAGATTAAATCTAGAAATACATTCAACGTTGGAGACCCAGCATACCAAGAGGACCAGATCAAAAAGTCCCAATACTTGGGACAACACTCGGATACAATGGATGTTGAAGATATTGTTGAGGAAAATAGAGGGGAGAAAGAGGTTGATACACAAGACTTAGCTGTCAACCAGGAGAGAAAGAGGCGTCTTGTCCTAAATATTGAGGCAGAAGAAGAAGAAGAAGAAGAAGAAGAAGAAGAAGAAGAGAAGAAGAAGAAGAAGAAGAGGAAGAAGAAGAAGACGAATTTGATGGAGATGAGAATACAGATGAAATCGATGATGAAGATAATGATGAGGATGAGGAGGAGGATGATGATGAAGACGAGGTCGAGGATAAGAACAAAGACGATGATTAGGTTAAATATTGTTGTATATTAAAAACACTTCCAATTACGTGAATTAAGTTTGACCTCATAAAAGCAATTACGTGAATTCATGTTTTTTTCGTTCGATTATTTACTTATTGCAGATGGCACTCCTAGTCTTTTTCGTCACGGTGGCACTCGTCTCCCTACTGGTGGTATGTATATTTTAGTTTAGAATTTTATATTCATTTACACTTTTATATTGCTAGTTATGTTTATGTGTTCTATTTACAGGTCATGATGGCTGGCCGTGGTCGTGGTTCTGGTGGTGGTCGTGGTGCTGGTGCTGGCGGTGGTGGTGGTCGTAGTCATTGTCGTAGTGGTGCTGGTGGTCGTGGTCGCATTCAATCTTCCCGGGATGTGACCCCTGTTAGGGTTATATACTAAAAGCATCACTTTTGTAGTAACCTTATTTTCTTAAATTTTGAATGAGAATCATATGGGCAAATGTTTGCATATTGTATTTGTTGCAAGTGTTAATACAAATGTCTGATATTCTATATTATAGATAATATGGTGTGTGGTGTCACACAGAAGATCATATTATCAGTTTTCCTATGGAGTATATAAATAGTTCACAACCTAGATGGACTTGGATAATCTATTGGAAAGGTTGTAGTATAATCTGGTATTAGTCTATCTTGACTATAGGTTTACACTAGTACACTTTGTGTGTATTGAACAGGACTACTTGAGGTTGTTCTCTTTGTACTGACTACATAAGAGAACAAACACCTCTGTTATTATGGATGCTTGTGCTCTTAATCCGGATATAATAATGAACATGTATATGCAGTGTGCATTACTTTGACTCATAAAAGAGTGAGATTCATTATGGATCAATAACCTCTATGAATTGGGTAATAATATTGTATGTATGATGGGTTGTTGATTATAAATAGAATCCATGTCCCGATACATCGGGTTGATGATGTCCTCTTAAGGATCTCATAAAGATTGTCATGTAAACCCTGCAGGTAGAATATATCTGACATGACAAATAAAGTTGAGCGGTACTACTTAAGGATAAAAGATGTCGAATCAATATAGTTGTCAGTAACTTGATTTAATCGACGGACATACGATATCTTAACATGGGGAGCCGAACGAGCATATAATAAAAGGAGCCCACAAACATAATTTAGGATTAGGGAGGTAGTGCAACAATAGCTCATTAGTGGACCGAGCTATTGTTAATGGGCCTGGATTATGTGTTCGGCCTGAACACGGGATATCCAGATCCGTTAGGAGGCCTAACCCTAATTTCTCCTCATGGTCCCTGTCGTAGCCTATATATATCCTCTATTCTCTGGCCGCCAGATTACTGATCAGAAATCTGAAATTTTCTCTAAATTCGTGATTCACGTAAGGAGAGAAAGTGAGTGCTGCCAAGGAGAAGAAAAGGTTGGGAGATCGTCGCCCACACGACGTCTAACTCGAGGAAGGAATACGTGTAGAAGATCTTGGAGTCATCCGCTCGAGATTGCCAGGAATTACTTGTCTCCTTTCCGTCGCAGGTATAATTCGTGAACCCTAGTTTCCGCCTATAAAGGGTTAAAACACGTATTAGATCTGTTTAACTTTCTATCGATCAATACGCACACCAAAGGAAGGGTCCTGGGAATCCCAGTTCCATCAACCCCATCCAACGAGCCCGACCCGGAGAGTACCCCGGGCACAGACGCATCCTGCCGTCGATTGACTACTTCATCGAGGCATGAGTCTGGATCTGCTAGCGGATCCGTTCTGCTATCGGACCCACTAGCGGACCTACCAGCGGACCTACCAGCGGATCCACCAGTGGATCCCCCAGTTACTGTACAGTAGGCCACAAAGTACCCCCATACTCGGTTCCATCCGATTACTGGAGAGTACATGCGCGGACCCGCGGATCCTCCGACGGCACCAGAGAGGCCAAGAGGCGAGTTTCGACGAGAGCTATGGCCCGCGGGCACCTCGTAAGTAAATTTAAGATAATTTATTAAATTTCTTTTATTTATTCAAGTTAATAATCCGGTCGTTTCTTCTTTGTAGGTTTTTCCGTTTAATGTTGCCAGGGCTCTTGGAGAAATTTTCAGGGCTAACTTCCATGGTCCCTACCTCAACTTTTCGTCAGTGCCCCCATACTTGAAGTACGTCTGGCTCGACGAGTTGAGGGTATATATCTATATCTTCTAGTTAATTATTAGTTACTCTTTAATCAACCATTTTTTAAATTACGTGATAATTGAATTTGTATGTTAGACGACGTACTGGTGGCCCCCCCATCGCGAGGACGCGATCCGCAGGACCTACAAAAGTGCTGCCTCGAAGAAGATACGGGATATGATTCATGACCTGAAAATGGGACAGACGAGGCCGAATTGGATCCGGCAGGACTATTATGAGGACCTCTTAGATATGATAAATACTCCTACGTACAAGGAGAAATCGAAGAAGGCAAAGGCGAACCGACGGGCCGTGGGGCTTCATACGGGGGGATCCAGGCCCTACGCAGCGACGCTTGTAGATCTGGTGAGATACCGTAAATTCATTTCACTATCGAATTAGGTATTATTAATATACGGAGTTAATTAAGTTCTATGAAAATTTCGTATGCAGACCCAACAGGCGGTGAAAGAGAGAAGGGCGCCAGAATCGGTCACCATGCACGACGTCTTCCAGCATACGCACAAGAGACGGAAGGACGGGAGCTTCGTCGACGATAGGGCCAAGGAGACTAATGTAAGTACTTATATTTATGAGATTTACGTTATAATTAAAAGTATTCGGACTATAACTTAGGTAAACTTAGGATTCACACTTAGCTTAGTGAAACATAGGATTTAGATTACAACTTAGGTAAATCTTATAATAAAAATACATTCATTTGATAGGCTGCGAATCGTGAGGCCCTTAGTCGGGCTCAGTTAACTGAGACCGACGATATCGGTAAAACGACGCCCGCCCGGACGCCCTCTTCTTTGGCCGCTCGCAATGACTTGTTCGTAGATACCGTCGATGGCATTAAGAAAGGGCACCTGTACGGAGTCGGCTCCCTAGGGCCGTTATACATGGCGACTCAGAGATTTCTACCGACACCGCCTCCTCCCGTGGCCCCGGCAGACGATGATGTTAGGTCGCAGCTTACGCAGCTGCACGAGGTGGTGTCGTCCTCACGGGAGCAAATTGCCACGTACTTTCCGCCTCCATCTGCTGCTGCCGGTCCGTCTGCTGCTGGTGTCGGTCCGTCTTCTACTGGTGCCAGTCCGTCGACTGCTGCTTCCGGTCCTTCTTCCGTCGGTCATCTTTCTTTCAACCATGCTGCCCCTCTGGTACCGCCTCCGACTGTGACGGCACTCCTTGATCTCATGTCGCCAGAGCAGCTACGTCGACTTCCGAGTAGTGTCTACGATGACTTGCCGCCGTACCTAGTGGAGCAGTATATTTGTCGGTCGTAGCATGGGTTACCACCACCGGGAAAACGAAATCCTCCTCCTCCTTAAAGTATTGTAATTAAGAAAATTTGGAATATTTGTGGGAAATTTAGAATATTTGTGGGAATTTCGGATTATAACGACGGATATTAGTTTATGATTTCAGAATATTTGTGATAATTTTATATTGGTGTGCACTATATATTTGGTCTATGTGATTGTTGGATAATTGGTGTGCCTTATATATTTGGTCTATGTGATTGTTGGATAATTGGTGTGTAGGATGTGGAAAATTATGACACGCTGTCATTTTCATCCATACGCTTAAAGACAGATGTCAGTTTAAGCCATACGCTCATTCAAAAGCCATACGCTCAGTAAATATTTTATTATTTACTGAAGTGACAGCACAGCATATGTTTAAATGAGGAATGAATCTGACACTTCATCTTTCGTGCAAAGACAGCTGTCACGAGAAAAGTAACCATCGTATAGGTTTTCGAAGAGCCGGTTTTGTCTTTTACGAGGACAACTCAGCAGCCTTCATAAATACAAAAGCCATCATTACTGTCAGTTTTGACAGTCTGTCAGCCGTCAAATCCGCAGTCACGACGCTCGAGAAGATTTTGTCAGTTATGGGAAGCTATGGTGTACCAAAGAAGAATGATGATGGCCACGTGGCTATTTCTTCAGTGAGCGTATGAAGTCTATACGACTCCTTCCTTCTTCATTGAGCGTATGAAGTTCATACGACTCCTTCCTTCTTCAGTGAGCGTATGAAGTCTATACGACTCCTTCCTTCTTCAGTGAGCGTATGAAGTCTATACGACTCCTTCCTCATCAAGTGAGCATACGACTCCTTTCTTCTCCAGTAAGCGTATCAGCTTTATTTTGTTTCTACATCATCCAAGTCAGCGTATAACTCTCCTTCAACGAGGCAGCGTATTACAGCAACCATATCCAGGATTACAGTCAACACACGTTCTCACGTGTCCTGTACCAGTTATCCACTTCTCTAGAAGTTATGCAACGTGGCATCCAGGCCATCAATCTCTCCTGAACATGCTCCACTACTTTCAACCGCACGCTAATGTGTCTCCATCAGAATTCGCCACGCGTCCCTGCAGTTATGCACACGTCAAGTAACTACCTGAGCGTATGCTAAAGGACAGTTATCCTGAACTCTATAAAAAAGAGTTTTTTCATCTTCATCAGAGACTACAGGTCATTTTTAGAGAGAACAGAGAGATTGCCCAGTTGCTGTCCAAGTTCTTCAAAGTTCGAGTTTTCTTCATCGCATCGTCCAAGGGATAAAGTAATCGTCTTCTAGATTAGATTCCTACAGTTGTAATTTTCTCAGATACAAAATAAATAAAGTGAATTTATTTTTGGAAAACAAATTGGCGACTCTGCTGGGGAAAGCTGTCTCCTCCAATGAGATAGCAACAACTCAATGCGATACTTCGTCGATCGGCTTGACGAAGAAGACGATGGTTGTACAATTCGACCAATCGGCTTATGAAGAAATGCTCAAGGCGAAGGAGGGCCGCACTGCTTCCTCCGCTCTTCCTGTTGCCAAGAAGAAGAGACACTCCGTCTATGTCCCTAAGTCTTCTGCAGCAATTCGAGACGCTTCTGTCATTTCTCATGATGACAAGAACACGTCTTCAACTTCCATGAAGTACACTTCGGCTTCTCGGAACACGGCAACAGTGGTTTCCCCTAGTCACGCTGACAAAATTGGTTCTTTAACCAAGTCAGCGTGTACAAGGAAAACCATCTCTGGACATGTCAAGGTCCCTTCTCCCTCTATTCTTACGACAGCAGTCGGCTCTTTAGCCATTGATGACTCTGAGCGTATGGCATTCAAAGGGCAGCGTACGGCAAAGGCAGTGTACAAAAGCCAACATCAGGCAGCGTACGCCGAGCCAAAACCAGTGTATGCTAATAAAAAGGCAGCATATGACCAGAAGTCCAAACTGAAGTCAGCATATGCTAACAAATACAGTCCTTTGACTGTTTCTGAAAATCAGATTGGGGGTTCTCTTCCACAGAACATACAAATGATTCCCCCTCAACTTGCACATCTTGTGCCAACCAAGGAGAAAGACTTTTTAGTCAACTCCTCTACTCCTAAGGTCTTTACCTCTGGAGTTAATTTGACTAGAACTCTTACTAGATCAAACAATGGAAAACGCCTTTTGGCTAATTCCTCCAAAGATGGATTATTACCGACTCCTAGTCGGAATAATACTCATCTTCCTTCTCTCAAAGTTTCTCGGTCTGAGAAAGGCAAATTACAAGTATCCAAGACTGATATCAAAGTCAAATCTCCCACGGATCTTCGTAATAAGCTTAATCAGAATCGGTTCAGTTCCACTGAGACAAGTATATTAGACCCTGATGCAGAATATGCTAAGAACTATGTGGCTCAAATTAATCAGTCTTTATACACTCAGGAACCAAGAAGACAGAAGAACAAAAGACAAGTTTCTATACAGAAACTATCTTCAAATACTTCCCAATCTGTTCCTATAGATCTCCGAGAATATTTGCAAAATAAACAGAGAATTGACACTTCATCTGGCTATGACATTGCCCATATTCGCCATGAAAAGCATGGTTGTGACTTCCAACCTCGGGTTGTCATCCAATGTTGTTGTTCACCAAAAAGACAATCTGTTTTTGAACGGATTCAATATGAACCAATGTTGGATGAAGATGAACCTCTTTATGCTTCTATCAACATGACTTCCAGAAATATTGGGGGTAGCATACGGTCTGATGCTATATCAGACTCTGAAGATGGTGTTTATCTCGGCACTCGATCCAGGACCGGAGCCTTGACCAGAGCCTCTTCTTCTTCTCATCCAAGTGGTAATCCGGAGATCACAGAAGACTTCCTTGGAGAGTCCAATTTTCCAGTATTGACTCCTGTAAAAAGCCCTGGGAAAGATACTGATTCACACAGTGATAATTCAGAACAGACTGTTTCATCATCTATTCCTCGAATGATTACCACTTACATGGCAGAAAGTGATCATGAACCTTCGACTAGTAATGAGGCTCATGAACAGAGGATTTCTTCTTTAGAACAACAATTACGAGCTATGGCAGATACATTGAGTGCTATGCACACTCTAATGCAGGCTCAACAACAGACAGCACCACCAGTGGTATTGAATACCCCTGTTGTTCCAAACCCCGAACCCTCTACTATTTCGGGGGTACAATCTAATGTTCCTGTACAAACCACACCAAGTCACTCTGGAGCTGGGGGTGGTACATATGCTGCAGTCCCTCCTCCCAATTACACTTTACAAGCCACAACTCCACAATCTTCGGGAGTTGTCTCTGAAGAATTGAAGAATCTCAAAACTCAATTCGAGGCATTCAAACAGAAGGATGGCTTACAAAGGTTAGGCATCAAACAGCCTTATCCGATAGAATGGAAGCAGGTATCGTATCCACCAAAATACAAACCTCCGACCATCTCTTTCTATGATGGGACAACCTCTCCAAGTCAGTTCATTAATCATTTTGAAGTAATGACTGATCAATTGCAACCAAGTGACGCCCTCCTTACTCGGGTGTTCATTGGATGTCTCAAAGGAACGGCTTATGAATGGTATAGAAGTCCCCCTGATGGGTGCATTACCTCATTCGCCGGTTTTAAGCAAATGTTTCTTGAACGATTCTACGAAGGGCTCAATGATATGACCATGTCGGCCCTCATAAGAATCAAACAGAAGAATAATGAGACCACTGAGGAATTCATTGAGAGATTCAGAAAAGAAGCCCTCAAAATGCCTCTTGGAACTCCCGATGCTGTTACGATCGACACTTGCAAGTCGAACCTCTTACCAATTATCAGTATGTGGACAGGGTCCACTCAGTTCCAAGATTGGCCTTCTTTCATTGTCAGTGCCAAGGCTGCCGAGGTCAGTGCTGAGACCTTCAAGGGTCTGGGGGTACAAATGGCTCCCAAAGAATCAAATCAGAGTGCTAGCAATAGTACTCGACCCAACAATCGCAAAGGGAAAGAAGCTCTTGAAGTCAATCTCCAAAACAGTAGTCAAGAAGTAAAGACTACCCAAGCTACTTCAGCTCCAACAAATCAACAACAGAGATCTCCTCGGCCGAAAGAAGAATATTCTTTCGATGATGACGATGTTCAGGGTATCTTTGAATGCTTACTCAAAGGTAATAAGATTCAATTGCCAAAAATTAAAAAGCCTGATGAAGCCAATAAGACAGATCATCCAAAATACTGTCCATATCATAGAATGCTGGGTCATACAATCCAGTCTTGCTATGTATTAAAAGGGAAGATTCAAGAGATGATTAAATCAGGAGCTGTGACATTAACACCCAAAGACAAAACAGTCACAGCAAATATAATTTCAATGCAGTTCGGTGACTTCCCTCCCTTAATGATGGAAAGTGGGATTGTTCCTATCCCCAAAGCAACTCTCGAAGTTATAAACATCCCACCAGCACAGAATGACGGACTTGTTCCTGTCACAACCAAGAAGGGAGAAATCATGTGGATTCACCCAGACTTAAAAACAGGGTTTGAGACGTCTTCCTTTTCTCCTCGGAAGATTTCCTCATCTAAAAAGAAGCTCGGAAAGACTAAGTCATGCAATGTGACTTCTAGTTTCACACCCGATTTTTATCTAACCTCTACTTTCATCTCAGCAGGAAATTCATTCTCTACGAAGATAAAATTTGTACCTCAAATTGAAGATAGGTACAAACCTGCTTTTCATTTATACAGTTCACAATCTCGTGAATTGATGGCAAAAATGGGTTATGATCTAGCCACTGCCCCAGGTTTGAACTCAGGCAAGGGACTCCGAGCACCTTTGGCTATCACCATGAGACATAATCAATCTCGTGTTGGCCTTGGTTTCTGGAATGAAGCTTTCATCAAACATAAAAGAACCAAGAGCAAAATAAAGAATTGCAGCATGGTTTCCATAGACCTTGAACCAGAATCTGAAGTTGAAGTTCATGCTGGAACTCGGTCTGGAAAAGTATATCTGAAAGATTATGCTGAAGTTCCTGAAGAAATTTCTGACGTTCCTCCGGTTACAGCTTCAATTCCAGTCTCTACTGAAGAGCCTTTAAATGTTCCTGTTGAGACAGTTCCTTCTAAACCAACAGCAGCTGACAAAGGCAAACAACAAGTCCGCTTCGACAAACCACTGAAGAAGTCATCTCCTACAGGACTTGAAAAGCCTTATAATTTTGATATATTGGCTCAACTAGCCAATACACCAGCTAAATTATCAATCTTCGAGCTCTTACGCCTCTCTAAAGAGACTCGAGAAACTCTGAGTGAAGCACTGCTGCAAGCAGAAACCTGCTTAACTCTCCTCAATAAGTTGGAAACAGAACCTGTTTCTCATTGCCATAATGTATTGGAATTTATTCCAAACATTACCTTTACGCAGGACGATATGCTGCTAGAGGATAATCGATATGACCGTCCTTTATATCATACAGGATATATTGATTCTATGAAGGTTGATCGTTTACTGATTGATCCAGGATCCGCTCTCAGTATTATGCCAAAGGCTATGTTAGATGCTTTGAAGATACCTGTGCATAGTCTCTCCAGCACTATCACTACCATCTTGGGATTCAATCAAGGAAAAAGTGAGCCTTTAGGCAAGATTCGCCTTAAATTTCAAATAGGCGATCTTCGTACTAAGGTTACTTTTTACATCATCGACAATCATGGTTGCTCATACAATGCTCTATTGGGGAGACCTTTCTTGCATGAACATAATGTCGTTCCTTCAACCCTTCATCAGTGCTTCAAATATGTTGATGATAATGGAGAGGTTCAAAAAGAAGTGGCAGATCTTTACCCATTCAAAGGAGTCGAAGCTTACTTCAATGACGCTCGCATGTACAAAGATGAATACTCGAAAGTCTTGCAAGCTATGGATAATGAAGATGAGACATCCAAAGTTGACACTTTTGTTATTCCTGTAAAAGGACGTATCACTCCTCCGCAGTCTGTTAGATCATCTGAAGAAGTCTCACTGATAATTTCGGTCAGTGGACGTACTACTTCATCATCTGCCCAGGGCTCACTGATAATTCCTGTCAGTGGACGCACTACTGCACCATCTTCCCAAGCTTCACAAAGTTCGCTGATCATTCCTGTCAATGGACTCATCACTCCCCCTCCATCTTCTCAGGCTAGATCAGATACTCTAGTCATTCCAGTCAGTGGACGCATTACTTATCCACGGTCTTCTTTAAGGGAGCTCACCTCTTCTAAGCCTTTTGTTATCGATCTTAATCGAAACAAAAATTCTAACTGTTCTTCTTCCTCCCCCTTTGTCATTAATCTGACTAAGTCTGATAAGGCTCAGCCTTCTGTTGTAAATACAGCATCTAGTATTAATGAAGCATCTCCTTTGCAGTATATTGATGTTTGTGGTTATGTACAAAGTTATTTACAATTGCTAAATAGCTTAGAGCCACTAACTATAGGGGTTGTTTAAGCTCTTCATACAGACATATCATTAGACTCTATACAGAAATCATACTTTGTGGTCCCCAGTCGAAAGAAGGGAGAAAATCCAATATTTTTCTATAAAGGACCTCAGAATCCTCCTAACTTGGAAGAAGATGATATAAATGATGATACTGGAAGGTTACAACTGCGTCGCTACAGTCAGCAATCCAAAAATATCATCAAAAATATGGGTTATGACTTTAGAACCAGTCTCAATAATGGAAAAGAAAGAAGAATGCCTGTTCGAATTCCTCTATTAAAATACGGAAGGACAAAATATGGTTTAGGTTATATTGCTCCTACCCCTTTTGTCAACATAGTCCATGAAGAGTCAAAATTCAATAAAGACGAACAATCTGAAGATGAACGATCTGAGTCTTCTGATTCTCTCTCTTGGGATTCTGACACGAGTGTTGGCGATCTTTATCGCTCTATTATATCCATCAATATGGTCTCTGTTGATGGCCCACAAGAAAATGATAAAGATGAGGATGATTTTGAAATATCACCCGAATCAGAACAATAGGCTCAAAGATTAGATGATCAATGGGAATTCAGGTTCGAACAGAGGGAACCTCCTACTGAAGATAAACTGATCCAAATTGATGTTGGTGAAGAAGGTTCTCCTAAACCAATATTCATCAGTGAGAGTCTTTCAGAAATAGATAAGCAAGACATGATCAAGCTTATTCGTGATTATATCGATGTCTTCGCCTGGAGCTACGAGGATATGCCAGGACTAGATCCGAAGATCGCAATGCACAAACTCAATATCATGCCAAATGCTAAACCGATCAAACAACAACAGCGACGATTTCGTCCAGACATTATGGATGCAATTGAAGCTGAAGTCAACAAGCTTATGGCTTCTGGATTTATTCGAGAGGAACAACATCCTGACTGGGTGGCTAACATTGTTCCTGTCCTTAAAAAGACTGGCAAGATCCGAGTCTGTATAGACTTTCGCGATCTCAATGCAGCTTGTCCCAAAGACGAGTTTCCTCTTCCAATTACTGATGTCATGATCGACAATACATGTGGTTTCGAACGAATGTCATTTATGGATGGGTATTCGGGATACAACCAGATCAAAATGTTTCCAGATGATGAAAAACACACTTCCTTCAGAACGCCGATCGGTACATACTGTTATACAGTGATGCCATTTGGTCTCAAGAATGCAGGAGCAACATATCAGCGAGCAATGAGCACTATATTTCGTGAACATCTCCAAAAAATAGTCGAATGCTATGTTGATGATATTGCAGTCAAAAGTCGACGAAAGGAGGATCATATCCAAGATTTGAAGACTATCTTTGATTTAATGCGTCAGCATCAACTTAAAATAAACCCTACTAAGTCCTTCCTGGGCGTCTCTAGTGGTAAATTTCTCGGCTTCGTCATTACCGCTAAAGGTATACACGTGGATCCCGAGAAGATCAAAGCCATCCAAGAGATGCGTCCTCCACGCACCTTAAAAGAGCTACGAGAATTTCAAGGAAAAATTGCTTATATCAGGAGATTCATTTCCAATTTATCAGGACGCTGCAGACCATTTCACAAACTTCTGAAGAAAGGTGTATCTTTCATCTGGAACGAAGAATGTCAAAAAGCATTTGATGACATCAAACAGTACCTCATGAACCCTCCAGTTTTGGTACCTTCCATCTTGGAAATACCATTTTTTCTATATGTTCGAGCTATGGATCATTCTCTTGGTGCATTACTCGCCCAGAAAAATAAAGATGGTCATGAACAGGCCATTTATTATCTCAGTCGCACAATGACAGGCGCTGAACCGCGTTATTCTCCAATCGAGAAAGAATGCCTAGCATTAATGTTTGCTGTTCAGAAAATGCGACATTATATTATCGGTCAAACGATTCATGTCATTTCCAGAGTGAATCCCATCAGGATTATGATGAAGAAACCTGGTATTCTCAACTCCAGACTAGCTAATTGGGGAATCTTGTTAGCCCAATATGACATGCATTATATTCCTCAGAAGTCAGTTAAAGGACAGGCTCTTGCTGATTTTCTAGCAGCTCATGCAGTCCCAGAAGATTCTAAATTATATGATGAGATTCCCGATGAAGTTCTAGATTCAAATCTGGTTTCTGAAGAAGTTCCTACCTGGCATCTATTCTTTGATGGAGCATCTAGAATAGGTCCTAACGGCGATATTGTCGCCGGAGTTGGAATTGTTCTTGTATCCCCAGAGGGATTAACTATTCAGAGGGCTTATTCTCTGGATCAATCATGTTCAAATAATGTTGCAGAATACAATGCGTTGTTCATTGGTCTTCAACTCGCTAAACATCTGGATGTTCAATATTTAGAAGTTTATGGAGACTCTAAGCTTATCATCAATCAGATCAGAGGAACGTATGAAGTTCGTCATCAAGATTTGATACCTTATCATCGAGCAGCACTCTCTATAGCCTCATCTTTTGAAGGTTTCTTTATCGAACATGTTCGACGAGCCTATAATGCAGAAGCTGATGCTTTGGCTAATCTTGCTGCTGTATTAGCCATACCAATCAGACGTCAGCAAGTGATAGTGGTTTATAACCGAGAACTATTCTGCGTTGAAAATAATCTGGCTTTGGTTTTTCCCCATAATCCAGACGAAGATTCTCTCAACTTTGATGCTGAATTAAAATTTGACAAAGTGTCCTTGTCTTCTTCCGATTCTACTATAGAATATGTCTTTTCTAACAAAATAGACACCGTAACTGAAGACTGGAGACGTCCGTTTCTGGACTTTGTGTTGTATGACATACTTCCTGATAACCCGAGTGAAGCAGCATCTATCCGGCGCCGGTCTCTCAGATTCTATTATAATCATACTACGAAGACACTATATCGTCGAGCCTATGACGGTCTTCTCCTTCGATGCATCGCTGGTGAAGAAGCACAACAGATAATCCGTGAAGCACATGATGGCGTCTGCGGAGCTCATCAACCAGGTCCTAAACTTCAAGATCGTATCCGACGTATGGGTTATTATTGGCCCACGATGGTAGCTGATACCATTCAATATGCTCGGAAATATAAAGCCTGTCAAATTCATGCAGACTTTATCCATCAACCATCGGAGTTCTTACACCCAACAGCGGCATCATGGCCCTTTGAAGCTTGGGGCATGGACGTCATCGGTCCTATCAATCCACCATCATCAAAAGGACATCGGTTTATTCTAGCAATAACTGATTACTTTTCTAAATGGGCTGAAGCAATCCCGTTATCTGAAGTTAAGACTTCTAATGTTATCAACTTTGTCAAACATCATGTCATCTATCGATTTGGTGTTCCTCGGCGTATTATCCATGATAATGGACCACAGTTCGTCAGCCAGAAATTTACTCGATTCTGTGATGATCATCGGATTAATAATCTGGCTTCTACAGCATATAATCCAGCAGCCAATGGACTAGCAGAGGCTTTCAACAAAACAATCATCAAACTCTTGAAAAAGTTCATTTCTTCCAATAAACGTAACTGGAGTGAGAAGCTTGGTGAATGTTTATGGGCTTATCGTACCATAGTTCGCAATGCGACCGGATGTACACCTTTCTCTTTGGTATATGGGTGTGAAGCTGTTCTTCCCTTAGAGATTCAAATTCCTTCTTTAAGGATAGCAATCGCTAATGAACTCACTGCAGAGAACAATGATCGTCTTCGACTTCAAGAGTTGGAAGCTCTAGATGAAAAACGATTGTATGTGCAACAAAATATCGAGCTATATCAAGCCCGAATCTCAAAAGCTTTTAATCGGAAAGTCAAAGTCAGAACATATCAAAAGGGAGAATTGGTCCTTACTGTCAGACGTCCGATGACCATGACACATATGAGCAAAGGCAAATTTGACGCAAAATGGGAAGGCCCATTCGTAGTAAACAAAGTCTTCTCTAATGGAGCATATCAGCTTGCCTCTATGGACGGGAAAGTCACGATGATGCCTATCAATGGCAAATTCTTACAGAAATATTATGTATAAATAATATTTTCATTACTCCCCAGCAAATGTAAAATCAAAAATTTATTCTTCTCTACAAAAGCTATTTCGATATCATTATCCCCAGCGGAAACTGATATTCTACCATGTATCATTTTCCCAGAGAATTTGATATTTTGTCTTATTAGATTCCCAGTGGATTTAATAAAGATCTTGTATAAGAAAATCATGTCCATATCACCTCTGAATTTTCTATCTCAGTATGTACCATATTCTATGGAAATGATATCTCGTCCTTTTGATTTTTTGAGTCTAAAAGATCAGTGAATAAAGGCAAAATAATATAAAGCAGGAAGGATACATCATAAACAAAGTTTCCTTAAACAGAGTTTATTTGAGACAAATTCTTCAAGAAATACATCATCATGGAAGATCACTGTAATCCCTTTCGTATTTGGGACGAGGACCACATACATAATTAGCAAAAGAATTGAATACATCATTTCCTGACCGCACCAAGAACTGACAGGCAGCCAGCCTCATTGCTTCTTCTTCTTCGGTTTCTTCTGGTTCGACCAGAAAGTCCAGGATATCTTTTGGCGGCTTGGGACTAGACGAGCTTTCGCCTATTTCCTTCTTCTGCGGAGGTGGATGTTCTTTAACACTTTCAGTAGCTTCAAGGGCGACTTCAGCCTTCTTTATGTTCTCTTCAAAAGATATTGTGGATAAAATGCGATCCTTCAATTCAAATATATGCTCTATTTATAGGCATATGGTTACAAGGTTCGAAGGGACGTATTCTTTCCCAATACTCAGTTCATCCATTCATTTCTCATATTCATCCGACGTTTCACATGTTCATTAATACTTGACGGTTCATCCGTTTATTTATTACATTCACTCGACAGTTCATCTGTTCATCGTTTCTTAACGGTTCATCCGTTCATAATCTTCTATCAGTTCATTAAGTGGGGATTCGTTATTTATCATGTTTTCATAACCTCTGAATCAATTCCGAATCTGCTTACTCATTTGTCATGTTTTGACCTCTGTATAGAAATCAATCTATTTTCTTTCGAGTTCCTATATATTATCATGTCCATAATACCTCTGATAATATCATATACTCTAAAAATAGAAAAGATGATTTTATTATCTATCATGTCCACAATTCATCCACAAATACAAATCATTGAGCATAGAAGAATTGTCATTTCCATTCCCATTTCACCACAAAAAGTCTATTACATTTTCTTAGACTTTCCTACAAATCATAATGGAAATCTATTACAAATCTTGGATTTTCATTCTATGTACAACTGAGATCTATTTCTTCTTGGATCTTCTCTGGCAATCTCGTTGTTTGTGGCAATTCCTGGGTGTCCAGCAGGAATCAAACTCTGGTCTTATCTCTCAGACGATAGGAGAACCACAGAGTATGGCAACACGATGGCGTGTTGCTGCCAATACAGCGCGTGGAGGAACGGCGGCACCTCAAGCAGATAGGAATGTATCCAAACCTTGGGATACAATTCCTAGTTCTGCCGTGAAAGGAACTCTACTACCCGATTTCTCGGGGTAGAGTTGACTCCACATCCAACTCTCGTGTATAAAGGCTCTTCCTACCATCTGAGGAAGACCCTTCAATCACACGAAGAGTTCTGAGTTGTCTGATATACGCATCAAAAGCGTATGAGCTCCCTGATGTAGATGTCAGAAGAACATTGTCCACAGCATCCATATCACCAATGCCAGTTCTGAAGAAGGTTTTCAGCCAAAATTCTGCAAGAAATAGTAAAGAAAAATCAGTTAACAGAAACTGGCCAAGCAAAGACAGATGCATTCTGTTCATTTTGGGAAGATGAATTTGTCCTTAGCAAACAAAAATTTTGATGCGTGTATATTGAACTTACCGCTGAGTTTGCTGCTAAAGATTGACAGATCCATGTCTGGTAGCGTGCACAGAGATTTGACATCAGACAACATGGCTTTCCTATTTTCTTCTCATAGAAAAATTCATTCTCAGAAGAGAGGAAGAAGAATGGGAAGATGAGTTTGCGTGGAGTTCATCCATCTATTTAAAGTATGGAGCATGAACCTATTCATGGAAAGGATCCGCATGAATAGCGCTCGTAAACATGGAATGAATGACACGTGTACTTTGGAAACCAGCACAGCCTTGGAAATATTCAAAGAATGCTTTCCAAAACGTTGGAAGATAGCGTAACTTACGGGCTATTTATTGGTGCACGCTATTCATTGGTGTACGTTATTTAACGTAAATCACAATGTTAAAGGACAGCGTAATTTATAGCGTAACATACGCGGATATACGCTATTCAGTGGAATTCACAAAACATTGGAAAATAGCATAATATACACTATTTTATTGGCATACGCTATCTAGCGTAACTTACAACTTGGAAGACGGCGTATTCGACAGTTATTCATCGGTGCATGTTAGTTTTCAACACAAAAAATTCTTGAATATTTATTTTCATTAAAGGCACTGATGGCCCTACAAAACAAAAAGAGAGAGGGAAAGAAAGGGGTACAACAAAGTCACGCTCTATTCTCCAGAGCGACTAAGCTTGACGCCTAACTCTTCTACGCTTTGGACCCCCATGCGGTGTAACAGAGCAACGAACATTTTACGCTTCTCTGCGAGGCTCTGCCCATCAGAAGGAGAGGAGCCGTCCAGACCAAAGTAGCCCAAGAAAATCTTGGCTAAATGCATAGGGTCGTCCTTGAGCTCGATGATGACAGGTTCGGGTTCTTGGCCCCCAAAAGTGGGGTCACCATGGGAACAGAATCCCAACTTATGTGCTTCTTCTTCAGCAGCTTCCTTTGGAGTCATGGTTGCAAAAGATAAAAGCCAAAAATTGAATTCTCTCGGATTCAATCAATTTCAAAAAATGAAGAGTCATCATGACATTTAATGAACTCATGCCAGCGTGTCAGGACTCATTCCCACTTTCTGTTCAAAGTAATTTCGAACTTTTGAAACTCATAAAGTTCAAAAACTTTGAAGGGGGTCTTGTAGGATGTGGAAAATTATGACACGCTGTCATTTTCATCCATACGCTTAAAGACAGATGTCAGTTGAAGCCATACGCTCATTCAAAAGCCATACGCTCAGTAAATATTTTATTATTTACTGAAGTGACAGCACAGCATATATTTAAATGAGGAATGAATCTGACACTTCATCTTTCGTGCAAAGACAGCTGTCACGAGAAAAGTAACCGTCGTATAGGTTTTCGAAGAGCCGGTTTTGTCTTTTACGAGGACAACTCAGCAGCCTTCATAAATACAAAAGCCATCATTACTGTCAGTTTTGACAGTCTGTCAGCCGTCAAATCCGCAGTCACGACGCTCGAGAAGATTTTGTCAGTTATGGGAAGCTATGGTGTACCAAAGAAGATTGATGATGGCTACGTGGCTATTTCTTCAGTGAGCGTATGAAGTCTATACGGGATATGATTCATGACCTGAAAATGGGACAGACGAGGCCGAATTGGATCCGACAGGACTATTATGAGGACCTCTTAGATATGATGAATACTCCTACGTACAAGAAGAAATCGGAGAAGGCGAAGGCGAACCGACGGGCCGTGGGGCTTCATACGGGGGGATCCAGGCCCCACGCAGCGACGCTTGTAGATCTGGTGAGATACCGTAAATTCATTTCACTATCGAATTAGGTATTATTAATATACGGAGTTAATTAAGTTCTATGAAAATTTCGTATGCAGACCCAACAGGCGGTGAAAGAGGGAAGGGCGCCAGAATCGGTCACCATGCACGACGTCTTCCAGCATACGCACAAGAGACGGAAGGACGGGAGCTTCGTCGACGATAGGGCCAAGGAGATTGATGTAAGTACTTATGTTTATGAGATTTACGTTATAATTAAAAGTATTCGGACTATAACTTAGGTAAACTTAGGATTCACACTTAGCTTAGTGAAACATAGGATTTAGATTACAACTTAGGTAAATCTTATAATAAAAATACATTCATTTGATAGGCTGCGAATCGTGAGGCCCTTAGTCGGGCTCAGTTAACTGAGACCGAGGATATCGGTGAAACGACGCCCGCCCGGACGCCCTCTTCTTTGGCCGCTCGCAATGACTTGTTCGTAGATACCGTCGATGGCATTAAGAAAGGGCACCTGTACGGAGTCGGCTCCCTAGGGCCGTTATACATGGCGACTCAGAGATTTCTACCGACACCGCCTCCTCCCGTGGCCCCGGTAGACGATGATGTTAGGTCGCAGCTTACGCAGCTGCACGAGGTGGTGTCGTCCTCACGGGAGCAAATTGCCACGTACTTTCCGCCTCCATCTGCTGCTGCCGGTCCGTCTGCTGCTGGTGTCGGTCCGTCTTCTACTGGTGCCAGTCCGTCGACTGCTGCTCCCGGTCCTTCTTCCGTCGGTCATCTTTCTTTCAACCCTGCTGCCCCTCTGGTACCGCCTCCGACTGTGACGGCACTCCTTGATCTCATGTCGCCAGAGCAGCTACGTCGACTTCCGAGTAGTGTCTACGACGACTTGCCGCCGTACCTAGTGGAGCAGTATATTTGTCGGTCGTAGCATGGGTTACCACCACCGGGAAAACGAAATATTCCTCCTCCTTAAAGTATTGTAATTAAGAAAATTTGGAATATTTGTGGGAAATTTAGAATATTTGTGGGAATTTCGGATTATAACGACGGATATTAGTTTATGATTTCAGAATATTTGTGATAATTTTATATTGGTGTGCACTATATATTTGGTCTATGTGATTGTTGGATAATTGGTGTGCATTATATATTTGGTCTATGTGATTGTTGGATAATTGGTGTGTAGGATGTGGAAAATTATGACACGCTGTCATTTTCATCCATACGCTTAAAGACAGATGTCAGTTGAAGCCATACGCTCATTCAAAAGCCATACACTCAGTAAATATTTTATTATTTACTGAAGTGACAGCACAGCATATGTTTAAATGAGAAATGAATCTGACACTTCATCTTTCGTGCAAAGACAGCTGTCACGAGAAAAGTAACCGTCGTATAGGTTTTCGAAGAGCCGGTTTTATCTTTTACGAGGACAACTCAGCAGCCTTCATAAATACAAAAGCCATCATTACTGTCAGTTTTGACAGTCTGTCAGCCGTCAAATCCGCAGTCACGACGCTCAAGAAGATTTTGTCAGTTATGGGAAGCTATGGTGTACCAAAGAAGATTGATGATGGCCACGTGGCTATTTCTTCAGTGAGCGTATGAAGTCTATACGACTCCTTCCTTCTTCATTGAGCGTATGAAGTTTATACGACTCCTTCCTTCTTCAGTGAGCGTATGAAGTCTATACGACTCCTTCCTTCTTCAGTGAGCGTATGAAGTCTATACGACTCCTTCCTCATCAAGTGAGCGTACGACTCCTTTCTTCTCCAGTAAGCGTATCAGCTTTATTTTGTTTCTACATCATCCAAGTCAGCTTATAACTCTCCTTCAACGAGGCAGCGTATTACAGCAACCATATCCAGGATTACAGTCAACACACGTTCTCACGTGTCCTGTACCAGTTATCCACTTCTCTAGAAGTTATACAACGTGGCATCCAGGCCATCAATCTCTCCTGAACATGCTCCACTACTTTCAACCGCACGCTAATGTGTCTCCATCAGAATTTGCCACGCGTCCCTGCAGTTATGCACACGTCAAGTAACTACCTGAGCGTATGCTTAAGGACAGTTATCCTGAACTCTATAAAAAAGAGTTTCTTCATCTTCATCAGAGACTACAGGTCATTTTCAGAGAGAACAGAGAGATTGCCCAGTTGCTGTCCAAGTTCTTCAAAGTTCGAGTTTTCTTCATCGCATCGTCCAAGGGATAAAGTAATCGTCTTCTAGATTAGATTCCTACAGTTGTAATTTTCTCAGATACAAAATAAATAAAGTGAATTTATTTATGGAAAATATGGTGTGCGTTATATATTGGTTTGGTTTATGCATATTTGTGTGAACAGGAAAAGCTCTCATTTTTTTCAAAAAAAATTCAGTTAGCGACGGACTAGTGACCGCTTTACGACGGATGTTTCCAGTTTCCGACTACCTTTCGACGGAATATCCGTCGCTACCTGGAGATTTAAAACTGTTTCCAGTTAGCGACGGGTTGTCGACGGATTCGCGTCGGAAAATCCGTCGCCAAGGTTCTGGAAATACATTGTTCGACGGAATAGCGACGAAACATCCATCGCCAAGGTTCTGAAAATGCATGACATTTCCAAAACAATGGCGACGGATAATCCGTCACTAGTCCGTCGCTTCGTCGACGGATGAGCGACGGAATAGCGACGACTTATCCGTCGCCATGGTTCTGGAAATGCCAAGCATTTTCATAACGTGGTCGACGGATTATCCGTCAGTATTCCGTCGCTAATCCGTCCTTTGTTAGCGACGGCATTCGACGAAATAGCGACGGAACGATACACTCTGATACGCTGTTACGACGGTTTACCGACGGATTATCCGTCGCTAGCTTCTACACAGTTTAGTATTTAATACTTGAAATCGACGAAAGACCGTCGGAAAGTCGTCGCTAATGCATCGTATTGTGACGACGAAAAGCCGTCGCTATTCCGTCGCTTGACGACTACTTAGCGACGGATCATTATTAGCGACGAGCTGATTGCCGACGAATTATTTTGACCAAGATCCGTCACTGATCGGTCGCTAATACAAATTGCCGACGGACGGGCGACGGATCTGGCCGTCGCTAAATCGACATATTTTGGTGGTGAACGTCTTCCAAAGTGTTCTAAAAGTTTTCATTTTTAAATCTCAAGCTAGTTACAATCCTCTAGTCGGTTTGCTAGTGTGGTACGGTCTAAAAGTTTCAGAGAGATTGTAATCAGAGGCTTGATTGAAGAAAGACACTTTACAATTGAAGTTGGTCGAGTACTTCGTATCAAAGCTCGCGTTGTAGAAGTTGCAAGGATTTTGTATGAAAACTTACGGTATTTTTCAATAGGGATTTCAACTTGAAGCTAGAGTTCTTCCGACTGGAATAGTCCTCACGAAAACCAGTATACATCATCATCTTTGTGTTTGCTTTCTAATCCCTGCCTTTACATTTCATTTACTTGTTTTATATATATATATATATATATATATATATATATATATATATATATATATATATATTGGCAAAATACTCCCCATTTTATTCTATAAAGCTGAAAAGCCAAAATTGTACAAGTATACCAGAAGGCGCAAAATGTCGAAGCCTATACACGTATACTAACAAAATAAGGGGAGGATAGGAGCCCAAAACGGCTAGACCCGGGATAGGAGGGAATTCCAGAAGACCGTCTGGCCGTGATTGCAGAGGGATCTCCTCTTGCTACACTGCCTGATGGTCTCCCTAAAAAGTTTATCTACGGAGTACTGATGGCCTTCATATCTCGCCTTGTTGTGATTCTTCCAGATTACCCACGTTGCAGCTGCTGCTACGATCTGGTGGCCATGGGACGCAGAGCCCCATGCCGCAACTAGGTTGTTGTAGCACCCGCCCCCAAGAACCATCATGCAGCGTTGGAAAAGAATACTCCATACCTTGACCGGAAGTTCTCCCTGACAGAAAATGTGGTCCACCGTTTCCGAATTTCGATCTGTACAGCATGTGCACGCGGACGCTAGGCTGAAGCCGGTAGTGCTGAGAGTGCCATCGGTGGGAAGGATCTTGTGCAGGACTCTCTAAATGATGAAGGACCACTTCTTGGGGATGCATGTCTGCCAGAAGGAAGCAATGCTAGGAAAAGGCGCTACCGTACCTTGGACCACTCTTCTGGCCGATCTGACCGAGAAGGAACCCGAAGCATCATCCTGCCACCGGATCTCGTCGGCGGCGGTCCCGATCGTCAATCCGCAACGGCGGATGAGCTCTACCGCCTCAGGACCGGCCCAATCCCGTACCTTGCTCCAAATCTAAGCTTTTTCAATAGGGTCCCACATGTCCTCAATCTTACAGTACCTTTGGACTTCTGAGTAATTTGGAAGTAAGGTGTCTGCAACCCATCATTCTAGGAATGTCGATGATTCACTGTCGCCCACATGGAGCCGCATCACAGGTTCGGCCAGAGAACGCCCGATGAGCGTGCGCCTCCACGCCGTTGAGGATCTGCTGTTAGATATGGTCGTCGACGGGTGGATGTGCTTGAAGTATCTTGCCTTCATGAATCTGGTCCATAAGTTCTGAGTCGTGCGGAGCTTCCACCACAGTTTCATCGAGAATGCTTTAACGATGTTGGAAAGTTTGGTAAATTCCAGGCCCCCCTCCTCGGTCGGGCGTGCCATGGTATCCCAATTGGCCTAATGATGCTTGTCGTTGCCGTCACTGTGCCCCCAAAAGAAGTTGCTAAAGATGCTCTCGATCGAATAAAGGACTTTCTTGGGGGGACAGGCCGCAAGGGTGTATATGGGTATGGATGTGAGGATATGCTTGATAAGGATCATCTTGCCACCTGGAGATAGAGTGGCGTTATGCCATCCTTCAAGTTTTTTCCTGATGCGGATGATCAGGTCCTCGAAAATACCTGTGTTGGACTTCTCGTACACGAGGGGGCAGCCATGATAGTGGAATGGGGGATGCTTAATAGGGAAGGAGGTGGTATTGGAGAGGGTGGCCGTGTGCTCTCTCTTGATATAGTGGTGAGCGTAGATGACACTTTTATCTGGGTTGACCTTATGGCCCGAACAACCGGCATATCTCTGGAGAGTGTTGTGGACAACCTCTACTGATCCGACGTCTCCGGAGGAAAAAATGAGAATGTCGTCAGCAAAGGCTAGATGGGTGATAATCGGACAGCCACTGGCAGTATGGTAGTGGTGAAAGTTGGTAGTGCAAGCCATCTTATTCAGGTTCCAGCTCAAGGCATCCGCTATAATGATGAAGATGGTGGATGACAGAGGATCACCTTTCCTAACCCCACGGCTCGATTTGAAAAAGCCATCGGCCTGACCGTTGATCACCGTAGAAAATCAGGAGTTGCTGATCGATCTCTACACGATGTTGGTCCAGATTTCGGAGAAGTCGAAAGCTCTGAAGACCCAGATCATGAATTGCC
The DNA here is from genome assembly GCA_029216955.1 of Iris pallida. Lineage (NCBI taxonomy): Eukaryota > Viridiplantae > Streptophyta > Magnoliopsida > Asparagales > Iridaceae > Iris > Iris pallida. The sequence continues at coordinate 109,518 of JANAVB010034665.1, read as the reverse complement.
AATCCAGTCTGTTATAAGCTTTCTCCATGTCTAATTTGATAGCTATATTGCTCCCTCTTGTCGAGAACTTCATGCAGGTGATTAACTGTTGAGCTAACATGATATTATCCTGGATATTTCTGCCTCTAACAAAACCACTCTGCTCCTCAGAGATGATCTTGGAAAGGAGACCTGACATGCGGGAGGCAACGATCTTGGATATGATCTTGTTGGTGAAGGTGCAAAGACTGATGGGACAGAAATCGCAGATTGTCTCTGGATTCTCTTTCTTCGGGATGAGGATCAGGTTGGTGCTCGAGATCGCTCTCGGGTACATCGATCCTTGAAAGAAGGCGGAGACCACTTTATGAATATCTGCCTTAATGATGTCCTAGCAAGAGCAAAAAATACCCCTGAAAACCTATCTGGACCAGGGGCACTATGCTCGTCAAGGGCTCAGACGGCATCTTTCACCTCTAGCTCGGACGGGGGTAGCTCTAGATGGATGTTATCGCCGTCGTTGATGAGATGGGGGATCCCCTCCAAGAAGGTAGTGTCCCTGATAACTGTCTCCTTGGAGAACAGTTTGGAGTAGTACTCCGCCGCTGCCGCTTGGACACTCCTTTGGTCTTTAATGATGTTCCCGTTATTGTCTACAATTTGGTGAAGAGTGAGTTTCTGTCTGTAACCATTGACGCAGACGTGAAAGTAGCTCGAGTTTTTGTCTCCCTTGCTGTCCCATTTAAGCCTTGCTTTCTGCTTCCAAAAATCTGTCTCCACTTTCAGACAAAATTTGAGGATAGCTTTGGTGAGGTTAAGAGCAGTCCTAGCTGCTGGGGATCTATCGTTCATGAACCTAATTTCTGCTCGGTTGACGTCATCCTCATCCTCCTGGATGGCCTGAAAAATATCCCCATATGCCTGTTTGCTCCATACCGCAAGGGCTTTCCTCGTAGCTTTGAGCTTGTTGGCCACCCGAATGAGGGGTTCGGCGTTGTCCACGCTGTTCTAAGCTTCCGTGACGATGCCCAAGAACTGGGGGTGTTCGCTCCAGAAATCCAGGAAACGGAAACTCTTTTTGTTCATGTTCGAGTTGCTAGTGATTTCAACTAACAGGGGGGCGTGGTCTGACTCAGTGGTGTTAAGGTGGAAAAGCTTAGAGGTGGTCCCTGTTTCGTGCCATTGGGCATTCATTAGGGCCTTGTCTAGGCGGGATTATTGGTGACGATCTCCTTCCTGCATGTTGCACCAGGTAAAGGCGTTGCCGGTGAACGGAAGGGGGGAGAGGAGGGAGTTAAAAATGAATTTGTTGAAATCTTGCATAGCCGAAAGAGGAGGAGGGCGACTGCCAGTCTTCTCTTCTCTGCAGGTGACAGCGTTAAAGACCCCAATGCAAATCCAAGGAAGATTGTTGTGGTGGAGGTGAATGTCCAGAAGATTGTTCCACAGGTGTTTGCGCTCCGTGATGTCACAGCTGCCATGAACCGCGGACAGGATGGCACGCTTGGGTAATAACGGATGTTCCATCCAGCAAGATAGGGCCTGCTTGGAGTCGTGAATGACTCCAATTTTGATGTCCTTCGAGCAGAGGATCTAAATGTTGTGTCTTCCAGAAATGGCCATAGAAAAGCCTAACTGTAGCTGAATGGATTTGAGTCTCTTATAGGGGATTTTGGGTTCAAGGATGATCAAACCGTCAATCTTATGAGTTTTCTTAAGGCTGGTGATTCTTCGCTTGGTAGGTCTGTTCGCCAGACCACGAACATTCCAGGAGAGGATGTTCAGCATTAATGGAGCTGGAGGTGGGATTGGTTAGCCTGCTTGGCTGCGGACCTGGTTCGGATCGCTGGGGATTCTCTAGCTCTTTTCTGGTCTGATTTCATGATTGTGGTAGTAGCCTCTCCCGCCTTTGAGGTGGATGTGCTAGAGATGAAGTTGTCGGAGTGGTTGATGAGAATGTCGTCGGTCGGTTCGAGCAAGTCTCCTGCCGAGTCCGACACGGGTTCCTCAGGGGATGAGAATGGAATCATCTATGTTGCCGAACTGGTCTCTTTCCGATTTGAGGGGGAATCCTACGACGAGGACCTGTAGTCCTCTACGAGCTTGATCTGGTCCAAGAATAGCAAGGGCTTCTATAACATCGACTACATGGGAAGGATGAGCCTCGTGGAGGCAGTCTGTGGTATGTAGACGTTCTTGGGGGGACCTCCACTGCGGCTACTGGCTTAGGGTCGCTGACGACCTCTGAGTTCGGCTGGGAAGCCACCGAAAAGTCTCTAATAGAGTCGATCTCTAGGAAGGGTTCGGCCGTTTCTGCGACGAGGACATTAAACTGATTGGAAAGGTTCAGAGTTGGTGGGTGGTAGGGGATCAACGTTCTGTCGGAGGAGGGGATCACCGTTCTGTCTGAGGAAGTGCCTTGGCCTGTTTTGCTTTTACTGGAGTGAAATCTGGTGTGGGAGTTTAGTAACGGAAGCAGGGGGACCGGGTAGACGAATGGATCTTACCCTTTTTGGTGTGAGTTTCTGGCCTAGCAGGTTTCCTCTTGAGCTCAGGATGGAGATGGTAACAATGCTTTGAGAGATGACCATGCAGATGGCAGTGGGAGCAGAAGATGATGTGGTTATCATAGACGATTTACTGGGTGTGGGACTGGTTGCCCAGTTCAATGAGGATGTGGTTGGGGTGCTCGATGGAGAGATCGAGTTCCATACAAATCTTCGTATAGTGAGCTTTGGTTAGGTTGCTGGTTTCTGTTACGGTGGCCACATAAGTCCCAAAGGAGTTGGATATACGCCTAAGGGCTGCTGGGACGAAGCAAATGAGGGGGAGGTTGGAAAGGGTCACCCAGGCGGCAACCGTCGCCGAGTCTTCCTTGGTGCAAAAGCTCGTGGACCATTTAATAATCTTCATCTGGTGGGAGTCCACCCTGCTGGTGCCTTTGGACTACACAGTCCTGTGGTCATTATCGAATGAGAGGTGGAGCAGGATATACCTGGGGTCAAGGGGTGCCATCCTGTATTCTGCAGTGAGTCGCCAACTGGCTATAACCTCCTGGACCCTAGAGAGTTTGGGGCAGCCCGAAGTGAATTTGAGAACGAAGGAGTGGGGAAAAGAGGTGGCCAGGGATGATAGATCATGATCGGAGAAAGGCACTGTGGGCACAGAAGATGGTAATGAATATTCGACTTCGGGGAGGTGGACGTCCGGGAACAGGAGACCCTGCTTGGCTGCCCTATTTGGACGAAGCTTGTCAGCGTAGGAAGGCAACGGATGGCCCGACGAAGTAGAGGGGCCCTGGGCTACGCAAGGGGGGACTCGTACAGCAGAGGGGAGAGAGAGGGGGGTAGTGGCCGGCCTGGGGTCCCGCACCCTAAAGGGGTAGAGAGCAAGGAGATCGGCAGGGAGAGAGGGGCCAGAGGGGTTAGGTGGGGGATTGTGGGAGGCCGAAGTCACAAAAGGGGCATCGAGGACCACAGAACTGCACTGGAGACCAACCCCGGCAGGGGGGATGGCCAGCTGGTGGCTGGAAGCCGAGGTGGAGGTCGCCAACCGCGACCCCAAAAGAAGGACGACCAAGCGCGCCCACATAGGCGGAGCTATATGCGCCCGCTATGGCTAATCCAAATGTGCCTGCAGGATCCTGAGGGGGTGCAGCACAATCGCCCGCATGAAGGAGGAGGAGGAAATGCCCACGGTAGAAGATCCACCGAATGAGCCCACAGCGGCTGGACCTTATGCACCCGCGCTAGTAGAGCCATGTGCGCCCACCGGTGGAGGAGGGGGCGGCAAGAGCATGCGCCCGCTAGGGGGTGTGGACACACAAAAAAAAGAAACGCTGTATTTTCTTTATTGGCGTAAGGTACCACAGATCGAGTACGCCTAAGAGATCCTGCGCTGAGGATCGCCGAGTACAAAAAAATTCTGGGGAATGGGACGATGGAGATCGAGCGGCAGTTGCTCCTTTACTCCGTTGACACTCCGATTACAAAAGTGGGAGAAAATCTAAGAAAATTGCTAACTCTCGACTCACTGGCAAGAAGTACTGCAATTTGGCTCTTGAAAATGCTCTCCATTCTCTGTTTTGAAGAGGGATGAGACCCCTTTTTATAGTAGTTTCTGAGCTGGAATGATGTTATGCGTCCACATGAGAAAACACACTGGTTTTCATGTGGGCGCATGGTCTTGCTTTGGTCGCATAGGATATAGGCACATGCAAGCTGCATGGTCGTGGGTTGATCGTGGTGCTGACGTGGTCGCATGCTTCGGTGCACGACTGCTCATGGAGACTGACGTGGCCGTACGCTTCGGTACACGTTTTGATCATAGATTTGACCGAGTCAGGAGATGTTTTGGCTTGGGCGTATAGCCCTGTTTCAGGCTGTGTGCCCTCCTTCTGGAGGAGCTTGTCTTGGGCGCATAGAGCTTCACAGGGTGGATTAGGCGCATAAAGCTTCACATGATGACTTGGGCGCATATGTCCTCATTGGCTTGGGCGCATATGTCCTCATTGGCTTGGGCGCATAAGGCTTTATTGCTGAAATTTTCTTGCTTCTACAGGACCCCCTTCAAAGTTTTCGATACTTGAACGAGTTTGAAATACCTTAAAAGAAGCATGGACCGTCTCTCGTGATGCAGTGGGAGCATAGCATGGCTCTCTCTTTGGGCGCATAGCGTTTGGCCAGCCTGTCAGAGAGACGACTGTTGAGATCTTCCTCGAAAATCTGAACTGACAGATTCATCGGGGTGGAATTTGAAGAGGTCCATCCTTCATACGGCATCCACATCAGCAAGTGGCAGTCGCATAGTGTGCTAGAGGCTGGATCTTCACGTGGGAGCATAGGCTATGGTGGGCACATAGCGCACAATAGGCGCATAGGAAATAGTGGGCGCATAGAAATGGCCCATGCCTATAAATAGGCTCTGAAGGAGAGAGAAAGTTTATTATTCTCCTCTCTTAGAACTTTCAAAAGACTCTTCATCTCCTTTCTTTATGAACCATGTCTCCCAAGGTCGCCGAGAGATCAGCGAAGGACAAGGGGGCTGCGCCGAGTGGCTCTCCTCCTGCGGCAGCGTCCTCATCAGTCCAGGACCCAATTTTGGGTGAGGCCATGCCTCAAAAAATAAAGTCTCGAGCGTTAATTTGTGATGCTCAGGCTTTTCTTCTGCCTGGGCGCATGCGCCTAAGGTAACATACTTCTGTGAGCATTCTTATGCGCCCATAGAAGTCATACGCCAACACTGTGGTGTGCTATGCTCCTATATGTTGCCATGTTATGTGCCCACATGCTATTTGCATGTTATGCACCCATGTACTGCTGTACGTTATGCGCCCACATGTTTGTATTGGGTGCATATCCCTTTGGGCGTATAGTTCTTTGGGCGCATAGCCCTTTGGGCGCATAAGAGTCCTTCAGCACTTAGTTTTTTCTGCAATTTCTGAGTCTGACTTTCTCTTCTGTCTTTGATTCTTGCAGCATCCATGTCGAAGGCTGAGACCATTATGAAGGAGGAGATGTTGCCCCCTTTCATCAAATAAGAGTCACTGTTCGTTAAGGAGGAGGTAATACCAAAGATTAAGGTAAAAAAAGAGCTGGCGCCCATCAGGGAGGGAATTACTCCCAAGATTGAGACTGCTATAAAGGAGGAGCCCAAGTCTGAGGGTAGTAGCACTGGGAGTTCTGACCCTTCTGTCCCCGCTGAAGACCTTAATCAAATAGACCTTTCGTATGCGAAATGGCTGAGAGAATGGTATATGCCTCAACACAATTATGATCCTCGACTGTAGGGATCCATGAATTGTCATGTAATTGTTGTTTTTGGGAATATGAAACAAAATTAGTGTAATCCTTTACTAGAGATGTACTCCTATGAATGTAACTGATTTTGAATAAACAGAATGCATTCACTCCATCCTTTATTTGTGGTATCTGTAGTGCTTGTACTAGATGGCCTAATACAACATTTGTGTTTGATAAAGGACATCCCACTGGAGAACTTTTTTGTGGACCTATTACCCTTTTGTGCATCTAGGAATGCGAACAAATAGATTCGAAACAAAACCCAACAGAAGTAATATGGACGTGATAGGTTTTATGGTCTTAACATCGTATCTTTTATCTCGGGTCGGGTACAGGTGTCAAGTCGAAAGACTATCGGTATCAGAGGTAGTGTGGATGTAGTAATGATATTTCTGGTGGATATTTCGCTGGGGAATTTGATGTGGACCTATTATCCGTTTCATATTCAAGTTTTTTTTTTGAATATAGATAATAAGTTGAACGAAGCTGCTAGTAGAGGTGATATGGACGTAATTGCAGGGGGATGTTCTATATCTAACCAGAGGTATATGGACATGGAAAGATATATAACATTAGGTGGGAGTGGAAAATTTAGAGGTAATATGGTCGTAATTATCCTTGATAAATGCTTTGCTCAGAGGTTATATGGACATGACAAAATATTTCTTAATCATTTCACTGGGGAAAAAATTATCGGAAAACAATTCAGAGGTAATAGGGACGTGACTTGTTTTCGTCAAACCGAGTTTGGATAGAGTCAAAAACGGGAATGATTCCACTGGGGAAATATTTTAGAGGACCTATTATCCAAGGCGTATTCAAGACTCTTGAAACACGGATAATAGTTAGATAATTTTTTGAATCACATAAACATCGTACTGTACATTTACATGACTGAATATATGTGAACAAAAGGTTACACATAGTATTTCTTGAGGAACTTGCCATTGATATGCATCATGAGCAAGTCACCATCAGGCTTGGTTAATCGGTATGCACCGTTAGAATACACTGATTCTATGATGAAAGGACCTTCCCATTTAGGCTGAAATTTTCCTTTCGTTTTGTGTGTCATGACCATTGGACTTTTCACTGCTAAGACTAGATCACCGACTTGGAAGATTCTTTCCTTCACCTTTTTATTGAAGGCTCTGGAAAGACGTTCTTGGTATAGCTCAATACGCTGCTGAGCTAACAAGCATTTTTTGTCTAGTACCTCGAGCTCCTATAGACGCAGACGATAGCTTTCTTCGGTAGTCAACTCGCTTGCTAAGGCTACTCGAAGAGAAGGAATCTAGATTTCTAGGATAAGAACTGCTTCGCTCTCATAAACCAGAGTGAATGGCGTACTGCATATTGGAGTCCGGACCGTTGTACGATAGGCCCATAGACATTCGCCGAGCTTCTCATTCCAATCGCGCTTGTTTGAAGACACGAACTTCTTGAGAAGTTTAATAACGGTTTTATTGAAGGCTTCTGCTAGCCCGTTAGCCGCTGGATTGTAAGCAGTAGAGGCTACGTTCTGAATTCGATTCCTATCGCAGAATCGATCGAATGCATGGCTTGCAAATTGTGAACCATCACTACAAAAAAATAGCTAAATAGCGACTGAAATTTCAGTCGCTAAAATAGACATTTTTGTCGGTAAAACGATTTAGCGACTAACCGACGACTACAATTTTTCGTCGCTAAATGCAACGTCGTTGTTCAATTTTAGTCGCTAGTTCGTCGCTACCGCGACTAACTTTCGACTAAATTAGCGACTAACTATCGACTAAAGAGTTAGTTGCTGACACAGTGACAAATTTTTGACTACATTGCGATGAACTAACGATTATAATGGTTACAGTTGATATCTAGCGACTGACATGTTCAGTCCTTAGTTAGTCACTGGTTAGTCGCTTCGTTGTCGCTGGTTAGTCGCTTCTATTATTTTTTCCACTTTTTTAGTCGCCAGTTAGTCGCTATTCCATTGTTGAATTATTTATTTTTTTTAAGATTTGTAAGAATCATGCTATGCACATCCTGTAAGAGTAATATAAACAAGACCACAACACACATAAATACAATGTGAACAACTTTTAGCACCACAATAATTACCAATGACATAAACAAAAATAATAACATACAAAAAGTACATAAACATAAAAACTAAGAAATATATGTCATAGTCATGTCCAATATGTCCAACATCAACCATACGCCATCCGTACAAAAAGATAAACTAGTACAACAATCACAAATCTATGCCTTCCCTTGAGAAGGAATCTTTATTTTCGGATAAATACAATGAACTTCCTTTGACAACATTGGGCTTAGATGCTGCCATCGACCCAACATCATGCGATAATTTGGCATCAGAATAATAGGATGAATCTACAGTTGAAAACTCTGAGCACCAATCTATTAGAGAAGACACTTCTTGGCTATCAGTTTTAGGTATTGCAGTTGTGCTCTTCAGATAAGACTTCTCTTTGGTCTCCAGACTATGTGAATCTAAAACTGTACTACTTGGAAGCTAATGTACATCAAAGGCAGGTACTTTGGAGAATATATTGAACAAGCGCCTTGGTTATCAACATCAGCTTCAATAGTAACATACGCCTCTAAAGAATCATCACATTCCTCAATATGCTCTTCTTTATGAAGGTTCGGTGTTCTAGGGACACATGGGAATTCCAAATTGTCAGTAAGATTAATACCACCAATCACAATACAAGCAGCTTCAGTTTATCGCAGGTTTCCGTCAAGAAATTCATTGTTTATAGGGGTGCCAGGTAAAAGCTCAGCTGAATCCATTTCATGAGATCTTTTAGGCTCCCTTCTAGCAGATAATTGCTCCAACTCAAGAGGCAGAAAGTTAGGCCCTATATTTTTTCTCTCCCCTATATCACCATCAATTGAATCTTCAGAAGGTGCAGCCCTATTATCTAATTCTGTAGCTAATCCATATGGGTGTGGGACGGTAGGACTCGCTTCAATGGGTAGATCATAGTTGCTTCCAGGTAACATCTTATCTGAACAAGTTTCAGCATCTTCTTCAGTAAATGAAGTAATGGGTTCTTTAACACACCAAGTTGGGACTTAAGGAGTACTATCGTCCTTAGTGTTGCTTGTATCCTTGGAGAAGTATTCTTCAGTATCTTCTTCGGTATCAGATCTTTCAGGGAGATTGTAGAGTATACGGCAGGTTTAAGAGATTTCAAGCCTTCATATTCCTGAGAAAGAGGTTCAGAAGTATGTACGTTACATGGTAAATTCTCACCAACACCATGATAAAGCCTCACATTGTTAAAGAACACCTCAACAGGTAAATTTTTTGGTTTTTTAATACCCTCCATCTCTGCAGCAAAGTCATCACTATTAACAACAGCAGAACCATTATTGCCAGATAATGGATAGCTTCTGTCTACCGTTTTTGCTCTGCGTTAATGTCCGATATCTTTTCCCTTGTGAACAATGCAGTTTCATCAAACTGTCAGGAGCCTCATCAAGACTGCTGCAATCCTGTGTTGAGGAAAGATGGTCCAAAATAATTATTTTGTCTGACGTTTCTGGGATTTGTTTTCTAGGACACTCTTCAGGCTGAATTTCTTCAAGGGAACCTGCTGACATCCTATCTCATTATTGGACAATTCTCAGACTAAGTGAACTGTAAAGAATAAAATACTAGTTAAAAAGGAATAGAAGAATAAAATAAAAAGGAATAAAATACTAGTTAAAACAATAAAATACTAGTCCACAATCAATGCCTATTTCTATCATGATCATAAAATCATGGTTTGTCTACTTTCTTTGCATTTATATACAGCTAGCTATCAATTGGATATCCTAGAATCATAAAAAGGAATAGACGAATAAATAAATTCAACATAAAGGAATGGGAACTGAAGCGGATAACAGTGATTTACAAAAGCAAACAAATAGCATTATGAAGCACAGAGTTTAAGGAAATATCATAAGTAAGATATATAATGATTAAAAAAATCATTTGACCATATGCTCAGAACAATAAGTGTGCAAGAGAATTATTATTGCAAGCCAAATTGACGATTTTAGGCTTCTCTTGTGTATTCTGATTAGACATGCATAACTAGAGAAATCAGGTTAAATATTAACTACACATGCATGTTTAGAGACAAGATTTACAAAAGAAAATTACTTGACAACATGTTAAGTAACTAATGTTAATTCAGCTAATGTCATAGCTTGCCTAGTCTAACTTTACAATACGATGAACATGTAGTCAGAGAATTGAATCGAAAGTTCTAGGTTTAAATCACTGCCAATACATGTATGGCGCAAAGTTCACCTTACTTGCATTTTCCCACACAGGAGAGATTCGGATTTCCCGCAAGATACTGAAGATAAACCATAAGCTTGCATATCCCACACCGAACCCAAAGTACTTGCAATCAGTTTCAGGGGCTATAGACTTGGAACAAAAAATTCTACCATATTATACAAATGCAATATAAAAGGTAGGCTCATAGTGAGAACAGAAACTACAGAAAGGATACATCTAGATTGGATTCTTCAGAATATTTTGTCCACCAGCACGAGGATGTACAACGGTTAGAAAGTAATACAAATATCCTGTAATAATCCTAATAAAATCAGGTACGAGAGGTGATCCAAAGACGACATCCAGTACAAGCATTGCCCAAGGTAGATAAAATGGCTACAGAAATAGTAATGTGGAAATGATAAGACCGAAGAATTTTGTAAAACAAAACCATAAAAATTTATTAGTCGACTAACCGGTGACTAATGTACATTCAAGAGGGTTGAACTCAAGTCGGCAACTAAAACTCGGGATACTCTTGTTTACAATCAACACTCCACATTTAAAAATATAGACATCTTTCTTAAACATGAAGGCTCGAGAGTTCTTTTATAGACTACTTGGACAAATGAGAACAATCATGAGTTGCATGAATTTGGGGACAGTCATTCGACTCATTCCTGTACATCTTGTACATGGGAACACTTGGGGACAACATAGTAATGTTAAACAAAATCCAACAAACTGAACACAATCATGATTCAACACCTCTCTATTTAAAATACTGTCAAGGAACAGAGTTGAGATTCCTTTTATAGGACTTCCAAACGTAATATTCATCGAGTCTACAACTTCTGTGATTGCAGTTCCATTTTTTGTCATTTGGTTGCAGTAATGTTTTTTTTTCTTGCAATCTTGAAGTTTAGTTATAGTACTATTCATATGGCGCAATAAGTTTAGAAAATCCTATCTATTAGATTCTAGGAAAATGTATTTCACATTTGTCCCTAGATTGCAGCTTAGCATGTCATAGGGATGAATGTAATTTCCTGTAGCAAATTGCTATTGTATATTAAAGTATGGAATTGGAATGCCAACAAAATGGATTTCTTGTATTAATTCGAGAAGATTGCACAATGAAAATTAACAGTGTGCCACTTCGTTTGATCAAAAAACAATATAGTCCACTTCTTCTCCTTATAAATTAAAATCTAAGACCATAAATAGAGAGAGAGATCTTAAACAATAGCTGAGACTATATTTTCTAATATATATATATATATATATATATATATATATATATATATATATATATATATATATATATATATATATATATATATATATATATATATATATATATATATATATATATTTATATATATATATATAAATATATATATATATATATATATATATATATATATATATATATATATATATATATATATATATATATATATATATATATCAGTTCGAAATTACAAGTCTCCCAAAGTTCGACATGTAACTACTAATCATTGAGCCAACATTAAGTCGATTTCGTTCCTTTTATGTGATCAGTCCATGCTGGTTAGTATTGATCAGATTAGTCTGAATATGCATTGCAATTACGAGACCACTTAGGAATTTCAATTAATCGACCACCTAGCATACTGGAATATTTGGATGGTTACTAAACCCTAAATTTTCTTGAACAATGTCATTAAGAACAAATGACAAGCCCAGACTAAGCCCTAAATTTATGCGTTTAGAGAAAATTTTAGAAAACTTAAAACGAAAAAAGTTACAAAAATTATTTTTTTACCTAAAATGTTGCAGCAGTGGAGGGAGTCGGGGCATCGAAGTTACAGCGACGGAGGGAGTCAGGTCCTCTTCTTTGGGGCTTAGTGGAGGATGCGGCATCGACGTTGCAGCGGCAAAGGGAGTCGGTTCCTCCACAGAGGCTGAGAGGAGGATGAGGCATCCGAAAGAGGAGAAGGAGGAGGAAGAGGAAGAGGAGGGGCTGTTGTGGAGTTTCGAGAGAGGGAATAGGAGGAGGAGGAAGAGGAGGAGGGGCGTCGATGGTGAAGGAAGAGAGAAAGATCAAGAGGAGGCTGCTGTGGAGTTTTGGGGGGAACGAAAATAATGGGAGGGAGAGAAAAATTGAGAATGAAAAGGGTTTCTCACCGATTAAAATTTAGTCACTCCTTATGAGTCCACAAATATAAAAAGATATATGCTAATTACCGACTAACTGTTTAGTCGCTAGAAAAATAGTATACAGCCTACGACATCTTAGCGAGTGATGTACAACTCCCAATAAATTGAATTTAAATTTCATAGATGTTTAGTTGCCAGTTAGTCGCTGCAATAGCAACTATTTTCCTTCAATCGCTAGATCAGTCGCTAATTTTTTATATTTTTGTAGTGTATTGTCATGGATGATCCTGCGAGGTAGGCCGAAGCGGTAGATAACGTGATGTTTGATGAAACTGATCATGTTTGACGCTTTTACTTCGGTGAGCGGTATAGCTTCCGCCCATTTGGAGAAGTAATCGGTTATGGCTAGGATGAACCAATGTCCTTTGGAGGATGACGGGCTGATTGGTCTTATGACGTCCATACCCCAGGCTTCAAAAGGCCAGGATGCTGTCGTCGGGTGTAGAAACTCTGAAGGCTGATGAATAAAATCGGCGTGGAACTGACAAGCTCTACACTTTTTTTGCATATTCAACAACATCTGCTATCATCGTGGGCCAATAATAATCGATTCGTTTAAGGCGATCTTATAATTTAGGGCCTGGTTGACGTGCACCACAAACTCCGTCGTGAGCCTCCCGGAGTGCATGTTTGGCTTCTGTGTCTGATAAACATCGTAACAGTAGCCCGTCGTAAGAGCGTCGGTACAGCATCTTGGTAGTTGTATCGTAGTAAAATCTGAGGGATCGCCTTTGGATAGATACTGCATCCTTTGGGTCCTCGAAGAGGATTCCATTGACGACGTAGTCTATGAAAGGAAATCTCTAGTCTTTAACATCGACGTTTGTTTTCGTTATGTAACTGTGATGAATATGTAAGGCATTTTTCATACAGAATAGTTTTCGACCAGACACTGTGATCGACTGCTGAGTATTGGTAGGGACGGTCAAGGAAGCAGCGAGACCGGCTAGAGCATCTACTTCTATATTCTGTAGTCGAAGCACATGCTCGATGAAGAATCCAACGAAAGTAGATGCCAGCTCGATTGTTGCTCTGTGATAGGGGATAAGATCTTCGTGACGAACTTCATAATCCCCTCGTACCTGACTAACTATTAGCTTGGAATCGCCATAATCTTCTAGATAGTCAACTCCCAGTTGTTTAGCCAATTGTAGACCGATTAATAGGGCATTATATTCGGCACATTGTTGGTGCATGCATGATTCCACGAGAGAATATGTACGATGTATAACCAGATGATCAGGTGACACGAGCACAACGCCTACTCCGGCCATAATATTTCCTTTGGGTTATGTTCTTGATGCACCGTCAAAGAACATTTGCCAAATAGGAATTTTTTTAGTTGCAGTGTTAGACTCCACTACTTCATCGAGGATTTTGTCGTAGAGTTTGGAAGATTCTGGCACCGGATGAGCTGCTAGGAAATCAGCTAATGCTTGGCCTTTTACTGCCTTCTAAGGAACGAAGAGCATATCATATAGAGTCAACAGCATTGTCCATGTAGCTAAACGGGAATTGAGAGAGCCCGGTTTAGTCATGAGTATTCTGAGAGGGTTGACTTTAGATATGATGTGGATGGTCTACCATGACACATAGTGGCGTGTCTTCTGGATGGCAAATACCAGTACAAGGCATTCCTTTTCCATAGGTGTGTATCTGTGCTCGGCACCCACCATTGTGCAGCTAAGATAGTAGATTTCCTGTTCATGGTCGCCTTCATTCTTCTGAGCTAATAGGGCGCCAAAAGAATAGTCCATAGTGCGGACATATAGTAAGAAAGGCTTCCCCATTATTGGAGCTACCAATACTGGAGGGCTTGAGAGATACTTCTTGATGTCGTCGAATGCGCATTGACATTATTCAGTCCATACGAAAGAAATGCCTTTCTTCATGAGCTGAGTGAATGGTTGACACCATCCAGAAAGGTTCGAAATGAATCGTCTGATGTAGGCTAGCCTTCCTTGCAGTCTGCGTAGCTCTTTGAGGTTTCTTAGAGGATGCATATCGAGGATAGCCTTCACTTTCTCTGGGTCAAGATGTATACCCTTTGAAGTGATGACGAAACCAAGGAACTTACCGCTGGAGACTCCCAGAAAAGACTTGGTTGGATTCATCTTGACTTGGTGTGCACACATTAGTTCGAACATCATTCTCAAGTCTTGGAGGTGGTTGCCCTTGAGGCGACTTTTAACTGCGATATCGTCTACGTAGCACTCTACTGTTTTGCGTAAATGATCAAGAAAAATTATGTTTATGGCTCGCTGGTATGTTGCCTTATATTTTTCAACCCGAAGGGCATCACCGTATAGCAGTATACCCCCAACGGTGTTCGAAAAGATGTGTGCTTCTCATTGTCGGGGAACATCTTGATCTGGTTGCAGCCTGAGAACCCATCCATGAAGGACATCCGCTCGAAGCAGCAAGTATTATCGATCATTATGTCGGTGATCGGTAGAGGGAACTCATCCTTCGGGCATGTAGAGTTCAAATCACGATAATCGATACAGACTCGAACTTTATCGTTCTTTTTTATGACTGGAATGATGTTGGCAACCCAGTCAGGGTGTTGTTCTTCGCGAATGAATCCACTAGCAATGAGCTTCTTGACTTCATTTTCGATGGCCTCCATGACATCTAGTCGGAATCGTCGTTGTTGCTGCTTTACTGGCTTAGCTTTAGACGAAATATTTAGGCGGTGCATGGCAACTTTAGGGTCCAGGCCTGGCATATTTTTATAGCTCCATGCAAAGACGTCGATGTATTCTCTTATAAGCTGTATAAGAGACTGGCGTTCATTGCCAAATAGACTTTTACTGATGAAGATTGGTTTAAAAAATAATTTATCTCCTAAATTGACTTGGATGACTTCGTATTCGGTAGGTGGTTTATGTTGTTCGAAGTGCAGCTCCCACTTAGTATCTATCTTTTGAGCCCATTGTTCAAGCTCGATCGATTGGACATCGTCCTCAATTTGGTCGACGGAAACCATGTTGACGGACATAGTTGCTTTGAGCATGTCGCCAATGCTGGAGTCTGAGTCCCAGAGGCAGGAATCAGATGAATGAAAACAATGATCTGCTTCATCATCTGATCTTTTGGGAGTTGTTGGAGGAGTGACATAACCCAGACCAACACCGTTTTTTTGATAGTAGTTCTCGGGTTTGCTGGGAGGAGCAAAGTGTCGTATTGGAAACCGTCGTCCCCGGCCGTAATTTAGCCCCTGGTCGCTTTTGATGTCATATCCCATATTCTGGATGATATTCTTTGGCTGCCAACTATACCAGAAAAGTTGCATTTTCCCAGAGTCATAGTCAGCTTCCGTGTTGTACTTGGGAGAAGGAGAGTCCGAAACGAACTTTCTCTCGCCAATTATACGATCGAAGATGATTAGTTCTTCATCCTTCTTTCTGGCTGGAACGATGAAGTAGTGGATATCTTCTGGGTAAACTTTTTTTCGCAGGTGAGGCATCATGACCGGCATACAGAGGTGTGGTCCTATGCCATGCTCTAGAGGGTATATCGTATCTATGTAGTGGTTTACAGATTGATAGACATCGGAGTAATTCAAAGATAAACCTTTACTAAGAAAATATACAAGTTCTTCTTCAGGAATAACAACATCCATTGAAGGTACATTATTATGAGTATTGATATACTCATTGAGAGGATCATCATCTGGAAGAGGAGCCACAGTCTTGGCCAAGTTCACCACGTAGGATAATTCTTCAGGATTGGGAGGATGGACATCAGCAGGTTCCTCCCGGGGTGTCTTGCTGAGAGTGATGGTCAATGGTTTGACTTTGTCAGGATTCTTATTTTTTATCCAGATTGTGAGAGGCTTCGGAGTACTTTTTGGAGTAGTACGTCCTTTGACTTGGATAATCAGGGGACCATCATTGGAGGATGAACTTGCTTCAGCTTCATTATCAGCTTCGTTGTCGTCATCCTTGGGGGGCTGAGATTGGTAAAGTACCGAATCTCTATAGTAGGCTTCGATGCCCTTAAAAGGATCAATATCGATAAACTCCGTCTTCACGAAACTGTCGCTGTTGATGTACTTGAAGCACTAGTGAAGTGTGGAAGAAATGATCATGTTCTCGTGTATCCATGGACGTCCCAACAAGATGTTGTAGGACACATTGGCATCGATCACATAGCAGAAAACCTCCGTTCGGAGATCACCAATCTGGCACTTGAGACGGATCTTGCCCAGCGGGTGGCTTCGACCAGCATTGAAAGCCATGATAGTTGTGTTGGTTGCAGATAGCTTGTGTAGAGGGATTCCCATAATTTAAAAAAAACTTCTAGAAATAATGCTGAGGGAGGATCCTGGATCGATGTACATGCAGTCCACCTTGATCGCCCCGATATACCCTGTATAGTATAGGGGTCTATCATAACGATTATTTTTTAGTAGCATGTCCTCCTTTGAAAAGGTGATGTTGGGGACCACTTCTATAGTACTGTGGCAGTAAGGACAGGAGACAGGGTCTTCAGTGGGGCTTTGACTTCAGCGAGATAAGAGTCGGCATGTAGTAATGCCTCACTTAAGGCCTTCCGTATTTCTTTGGACAGTCGCAACAGATCGAATAGAGACAACCTGGCAGGTGTATTGGCTAGCTGTGTCAGTATGTCAAAATTGTAGGGCCGATCCATGCCTTCGGGAGCTAGCGCCTTCAGAGACTTGTCAAACTGCGTCTTCTTCTGCTTGGCTTTGTCTGTAGTTGGAGGCTTAGACGGGTCGACTTCTGAGCTTGCGAGGGTAGTAGGAGCTTGAGAAGGTACTGCTTCTTCTTATACGGGATCGTACGTCCGAAGATAAGTCTTCCCCGATCGCGTCTCACCAGATAGAACCTCGTAGATAGGAGAAGACACCATATGGCATGGCTTGTATTTCTTGCCCCTGCGTCACTTCTTGCATAAGGTCCGGATGGACCCACATGATCTTACCATGTTCAGTTGTGAGTGGCACCAAGGTTGAGTTGCGAGCTGGCGGTAGGTTGATGACTTTCATTATTGCCTTGGGGATCGGGACCACGCTGTCTGGGACTTCTGTGGAAGAAAAGTCACCAAACTGAAGAGAGATCATGTTAAAAGATACGACCTTGTCTTCAGCTTCGAGGTTGATCACTTGGCTGTCGATAAGTTGTTGTATCTTCTTCTTCAGGACGATGCAGTCCTTAGTGGAATGATGCACGTACTGATGATAGAGACAGTACTTGGGATCGTTGAGATGGTTCGCCTCTGCAGGACGTGGTGGTGGAGACAATGTCAGTTTATTACCCTTCGTCAATGTGTGAAAGATGGTAATGACATCATCTTCGTCAAAGAAGAAGGTCTCCTTAGGCTTGTCGGAGGTGCCCTGAGAATTGGAAGCTCCTTTGGATGTGTCGACCTTCAGGACTTCTTTTCCTTTACCCCCACGGACAGGGATAGTTTGAGGATGCTTGCCTTTGTCTTCGGATTTGGGTGTTTTCAACCCTAGTAGTTCCAGATTAGGAACGTCATTTTTAGCAGCATCAGTGGCCCCAATAAAAGCGGGCCATGTATCATACTTATGTATACCCAGACAAAATTTCATCGTATAAAGGAAGTTATGTCGACAAGTATCCATAAGTTCTGAGTCTGGTATGCCGAAGGACATCTTCAGTGCTAGCCGCCTGAAGCGTTCGACGAAGGCGATGACAAACTCAGTCCTCTTTTGATTGGTCTCGATGAGGGTGGACATACTAACATGTATGCCACTCTCGTAAAACCTGTTGAGGAACAACCTCTCCAAGTCTTTAAACGAATTGATACAACCGTCAGGCAGACTGCAGAACCATTCGAAAGCTACCCCCTTAAGGTGCTAATAAACAGCTTTGACAAGAACGGATCGTCCCTGGGTAAGTGTAGAGTCTGCATGTTGAAGTATGTCATGTGTTGACGAGGAGAACTCAACCCGTCAAATGAATTTAGCATCAGCGGCTTCTAGTTAGGAGGACAAGTTGTAACGCCCCAGTCCCAAAATACCTAGGACTAGGTACGTATCTATGCCAGCTGCATACATACGAAGTATACTCCAATATATGGAAACTCGTATGTATACATAAGCTGTAAAATACAGTAGAACCATAATAACTAAAATCTCATCCACTAGATAAATAAATGATATAAAAGCAACTTTGAATTTGTCATGTATACAATCGTTGGACGGAGACAAAGTCCACTACCAACTACCTCAAATAAATGTACAAGAAGTGATCGATAGAATAACGAGACGAACCAAGCGCAATCGTCTTCGAAAGAAAGGAGAAGATCACGGCCTTGGCTAGAACACCTGCAAATTCACAGAAGCACACACCTGGAGAGATAATCAGGTCCTCAGAGGGACGTAACAAGATACACAAAGAACATGCCGTAATAAACTGAATATATAATATGTCACAATCCGAAATAAGTGACAAGATGACAATAAGGTAATCTAACCGTACTACAGTGTTTATGCAGTTAAGAACAAACCTCCAACGCATGGGCACTCTGGCTCAGTAGCAGTAATCTCAGGTATGGTCCATCAGGATACCAGGGACCTCAAAGCATAACATTCATCGAATGTCAGAGGTCAGCAGTAAATCAGAATCAGGATCCAGGACCGTATCTCCCGTGGAGATAACCGGCAATAGGGAAGTACATACTTGGCCCATAAGTTAAGGAACTGTTCTTCCCACCCAATGTCTAACAGAGTCACATCCATGTCTCATATACCTCTACTAACTTCTAAGTCTCCTAACATGCCTCTATTAGCAGTTAGCCCTAACGCATGCGCATGGGGGATCAGCCCACACACAAGAACCTCTACATGCTACTCATCTCACATATCCTCATGGTACAACTGTGTCAAGGTATATGCGATACACTACAGACGGTAGTCTCTTAACTCTAAGTCCATATTCAGTCAAAGGATAATAACAAAGTATATCTAATATCACTGAGCAGACAGTAAATCAGGAACGGTAAAAACTGGAAATAAATGAACAGTGATATGTAATAATATACAACTGAATATGAACAGTATAATGGCAAGGTATCTTGCCTGAGGGTGGTGCGAGAAGCAGCAAAATCCAACAATCAGAATCGTCAACACGAAAGTCAAAATCCACAAGAAGCTCCGGATGCTGAAACAAACATCACGAACGAGTTTGGAATAAAAGATAAGCCTAGGAAACGCCTGTCCAAAAGTTAAATTCTGGAACAGGAGCAAAATCGTAATTTTGGGTCAAAATGATGCCCGCCGTTGGACCCGCTTTGCACCGAAATGCGTGCTAAAATCTATGGTCTCTAAAAACTACATGTCTACGGATTTGTTTTGAGGAGACGAACCCAACGGTATGTCCAATTTTGGATTCCGGTGGGCTGGACACAAAATCGCTCGTTGAGTGGGATTGTGGGCCCGCCAAAATAGCGTCCCGATCAACGGTCTCAGAATCGGACCAAACTTGGCTCACAGGACCGAAAAAATATTTTGAGTCCAATGGCGCAAGTTTCTTCGAGATATGATGAGTGTGCACAAAGTTGTGACTTAATTTGCAAAGGGTCCATACGGGATATCCCGACGGATACGCACTGATTTCGTCGCGCACATGCAACAAAATTGGGTTCCGTTAGTTACCACATGTCGACAACATCCATACGCGCCTTTTGATGTGTATAGTGCGCGACCACGTCGCCCGGTTTGTCGGGGCGCACGCCGTATCGGGTGTTTTTCTACTTTTTTGAAAACAGAATTTACAATTTTTCGTAAAACTTTAACAACGTGTAACTTTCTATATACTAGATAAAAAGTGAATCCAAAAGGTGCATTACAATCTCGGTTAGGTTGTCTTTGACTGTCTTCAATTAGTTTTTCCAAAAGTTTAATGGACAGCGAGAAAAGTGGCCGACAAGTTGGTATTTCAAAACAGTTTTTAATATTCAGAAAAGTGGGTTTTACTCCAACTTCGTCTCGATTTTTCGAGCAAGTTGGATGGCCATGTCGAAATCCATCTGGGGAATCTCGAAGAGGGTCATGTGGGCTTTCTACACAAATTTACGGATCTAAAAACGGACTAGAATCGAGAGAGAAATCTAACTGGGAAGTTGGGTACCTTAAAGTGGGAATCTGTTGTTGTGGTTGTTTGTTGTCGCGACGATCGGGAGACGGGTCTGCTGTTGCTCCGGAGAGGTTGGGCACGCACGCCGAGGAGAGGGAGGAGGATAGAGGAGAGGAAGGAAATTTGGAGGAGGAAGGAAATTAGGGTTTAGTTCATATATATATATGTATGCATATATATATATATATATATATATATATATATATATATATATATATATATATATATATATATATATATATATATAAAGGATGGGTTTTAAAGCTGCTGCTGTTTGTATAAAGGGGGGGTCGCACAAAGCTCACGGATGCTGCTGCTAATGGGGTCGGGGCCCCCCTCCCTCTTTTCAAGCAACTTGTTGTTGCTAATATTTCTTTGTGGTAGAGTGGTCGGCCAGGTGGTGGGGCCGACCACTCAATACATTTTTTTCCTCTTTCTTTCTTATCTAAATCTTTAGTATATATATCTATATATATATATATATATATATATATATATATATATATATATATATATATATATATATATATATATATATATATATATATATATATGTATGTATGTATATATCCAAAATACACCAAAAAAAATTTATTTAAATCCAAAAAACATTTAAAAGTTAACTATCCAATTATTTAATCTATTTGAGCATATCTACATATATATATATATATATATATATATATATATATATATATATATTCAATCCTTAATAAATCAACTCAAATTAGTAATAATATTTAAATAGAAAAACATGTTTATTAAATCTCTACAAAAAAAATTTAATACTAATAAATTAATAAAAAAAATTGCTCAAATGGGTGAACTGTACCATACACCCTTATCCGGGTCCAGGAACATGTACAATTTTGTAAAATATTATTTAAAAATAAAATACCAATAATTGTACAAATATTTAAATAATTAGAAATTGTACATAAAGTTATAAAATAATTTAGAAGATATTTATAAGTACATAAAATATGTCTACATGGCCACATTTGGTCACACTACCTGCTTACATGGGCTAAAATTGGTTCGTGCCCAGTTCGGGCTGAATTGGACAAACTGGTTCATCTAAAAATCAATATATAAAATAATAATATTTAATTAAAAATAATTTAAATGAGACCAATCACAACTCGGTCTGGTTTTCCTAGTTTGGTCATCACCATGGCTAGGCTTCCCCCGGCATGACTGGTACATTAGTCAAGGCACATTGCTACATCTTCCGGGCCAAAATTTATGGTAGTCTCGTGTTCCAAAATTCAACAATGGCTAAGATCATTTCTAATAAAAAATCATAATTTGCATAAATTACTTTTTTAAGTCTAATAAAATAATAAAAATAATAATACAAAAATAGGGGATTTTACATCCTATACAACTTAATTACAAGAATTTCGTCCTCGAAATTTAGGATTAATAGGGTAGATAGGGTTGAGGGATAGGAAGAGTTCGTCAATACCAAAATATAATTTAATTTTGGAGGTGGCGATAAAACGACGTTCAACACAACTATGCATTTAAGAACTTGTTAATTCGTCACACACAAAAAATTCATCAGAGTTATGGGATTGATTGAGGGTCGCTAGTGAAGATAAAAATTTGGATAACATGAATTAAAGAGTAGCAAAGAATTCGGTAGTTCAAAGAAAAAAAAAATCTGACGATTGGGATATGTTGTACCCTGAGAGAAAACGGAAACTAATCGTCTTGGTTGAGACTTGGATTTAAGTGAACGATTAGAATCATTTTCGAGTGCTCAAGAATAATTGGGAGGGCACGATAACAGTTCTAGGTTTAAGAAAATGAAGAGTAGTTAAAGGCGAGGATATAGCCACATCAGTCGGTCGGTGGCTATCTATATTTGCGTATAGTTAACCGATTGGGCAACCAAAGATGATACCTTGAATCTATCTTAGCAAGTACAGTGCCTTGTCTTTCCAAAATAAGTAAAAGACAAGAACAACAAATGTTTCAAAGACGGTGTTATATATTGAGTACGAATTGCGGGTTTCATCGGCGGTGAAAATAATTTCAAAAGAGAATTATCAAGGCTGTCGCGGATGAGACTCTAAGGCAAGTTTAACTATGTCTCCATCCGCATAGAATAATATGTGATAAGCGAACCAAAGTGCAATAGGTTGATCAGACCATTATGCACCGGTTTTGATTAGACAATATGTTAGTTGGTGCACCCAATAAAATATGTCATGATCAAGCTTGATAACGAAATAAGCTTGCAAAACTGAAGCTACATTAGCAGCATGATTTAGTCAAAATATGAGCAAGGGAGGTACTGATGAAGGAAATTTTAAATAGTCCAAGATCTTTCGAGGCTCGCCCGAAGTGTGGACCTATACAGTTGTCCTAGTGTTTCTTCATTTATGGCTTGGTAGACTAGATAAGTTTGGGTCCTCTGAATTTATAGTCTAAGTAAACTTACCAATGTGGTTCACAAGGATAAAGGTTTGTTAGGTGGTGAGGTATTCTATCCAACTTACAAGAGTTAAACTAATAGTATCATGGGACAATGGGTCAAGCAATTAAGATAAAGTACAAATTTAAGCATTTAAGAAATTTAGTATAACACAATCACATATCGGGTCGAAAGAATTGAGTCGAGGTTGAATCCCTATCCGTGGTCGAAAATATATCGGTATCATGGTAAAGATTATAGTTTAGCCATTTTGGCCATAAGGTCATATCAAGAAATAGAGTACAAGGAGATGGGTTTTGGTGGGACATGATATGTCTACAGGAAGGTGGGCTTGTCTAGGTCTTATATATGAAATTTGTTGGAAGGAAAAGTGTAGTGTTGTACTCCAAGTATACAAGTCACGGTAGGGGACGCCAGAAGATCAAGAGTAGAAAGTGGGAGTTCACGAGGTGATAATTAATGCACAAAATAAAGATCAAGTTAAAGCATGAAATAAAATTAATTAGAGAATCCAGTAAAAAATAATTTAGGAACACAATTTCGGAGAGAAGATAGTCTCCTAGATAAATTCAGTTAAGGAACCATTAACTCATTATTCAAATTGCAAATGGGTTAGAAGGTCGCAATTAAAAGGTCGAGTAAGCCGAGGTGAAAATACAGTCACATAGCTGGGTAGATGACTAACAACACTTGTGTATATACTACTATCATAGTCATAAGTGATATGGCAATTAGTGTGGAATGCTTCTAACTCATTAGGGCTACCTTTGTGGCCTACCTTTAATATTTTAACTCGAGTTTCCTCCAAAAAGTTTCAAAAATAAACTTTCAAAAATAAACCACCAAAATTTGTATTCACTCCAAGCCGTTCAAATTCATCATAAAAACTTAAATCACTCTCATAAAATCTCAAAGCAAAATTTTATCACGTTACTACTAACCTTTTCCAAAATTAATGTTTAAATTCAACTATTTACTCAAGAGTTCATAATTTACGAATCCATAAAAATTTCACATTCAATCAAAAATTTAACACTCTAAAATTTTCAAATAACTCATAATAAAACTCTTAGCATATTAAAAGCAATCTCAAAAATTAAGCTCAATGCTCTCATAAATTTTAACTTCTATTCACGCTAAGTTATTCCAACAAAATCACAACTTTTAAAGGGTAACTTCCTTTAATCAATCAAAATAACTTTCCATCACATCTTTCAAAATTCTTCCAAAAATTTTAATATTAGCAATCTCACATTAAACTAAATTTTCAAATAATCTTATCAGTCAAAATCTTTTTTTTTTACCAAAAATCTAAATAGATTTGAAATCCTCAATCATAGGACACCATTTTAAATAAAAATTTCTCAAAAGTCGTTTTCATAACTTTCAAATATTTTAAACCAAAATTCACCATCATTACTTCCACTTAAAATTTAAAATTTACTAAACACAAAAATTGCAAGTTGTATGTCTCAAATTTAAATAATTTATACTGACACATTTAAAATCTACGATTATTTTCAAACCAAATTTATAACTATTCAAAGGTGTATAACTCTAATCCAATAATTCATAAATGTAACAATCTCGAAATCAAATCAATTTTATATTTGTTTAAAGACGTATATCTATCACCCAAAGCTTATAAATATCACAACTCAAAAAGCAAATAAATTTTATACTTGTGCAAAGATGTATAGCTATAACCCAATAAATCATAAATATCAAATCTCAAAAGCCAATCAATTTCTTAAACCAAGTATGAAATCCTATAAATCCTCTGATTTTTACTATTTAGAAATCTCAAGGTTAAAACTTTCTGTGGTAATATCCTACTTTACAAATTTCTAATCATTAAATCACACAAAACAAAAAAAAACCTTTTTACTCAAGTAGAGTCTTGAATGTATTTCAATTGCCAATATAACCATTCTAGCCATGTGTTTGACCTATGAGCATATACTAGTGTAGTCATCTTCCTAGTTAACACAAAACACGAAAATAAGAATCAACGGTAGAAAGGAATCAAGCAAGATGCAATTCAAGGAAGTCGATCGAGAGTTCGGAATTTGAAGCCAAGGGAAGAGGTCAAGCTGTATGGATGAGATTCCTAGATCCTAATCCTATGTTGCAGGCTCACATCGGTACAGTAACGTAATCGAAGTGACAAACTCGACCTGCATGGGCCACCACAAAAACATGTAATGCCCCAGTCCCAAAATACCTAGGACTAGGTACGTATCCATGTCAGCTGCATACATACGAAGTATACTCCAATATATGGAAACTCGTATATATTCATAAGCTGTAAAATGCAGTAGAACCATAATAACTAAAATCTCATCCACTAGATAAATAAATAATATAAAAGCAACTTTGAATTTGTCATGTATATAATCGTTGGACGGAGACAAAGTCCACTACCAACTACTTCAAATAAAATGTATAAGAAGTGATCGATAGAATAACGAGACGAACCAAGCGTAATCGTCTTCGAAAGAAAGGAGAAGATCACGGCCTTGGCTAGAACACCTGCAAATTCATAGAAGCATACACCTGGAGAGATAACCAGGTCCTCAGAGGGACGTAACAAAATACACAAAGAACATGCCATAATAAACTGAATATATAATATGTCACAAACCGAAATAAGTGACAAGACGACAATAAGGTAATCTAACCGTACTACAGTGTTTATGAAGTTAAGAACAAACCTCCAACGCATGGGCACTCTGGCTCAGTAGCAGTAATCTCAGGTATGGCCCATCAGGATACCAGGGACCTCAAAGCATAACATTCATCGAATGTTAGAGGCCAGCAGTAAATCAGTATCAGGATCCAAGACCGTATCTCCCACGGAGATAACCGGCAATAGGGAAGTGCATACTTGGCCCATACGTTAAGGAACTGTTCTTCCCACCCAATGTCTAACAGAGTCACATCCATGTCTCATATACCTCTACTAACTGCTAACTCTCCTATCATGCCTCTATTAGCAGTTAGCCCTAACGCATGCGCATGGAGGATCAGCCCACACACAAGAACCTCTATATGCTACTCATCTCACACATCCTCGTGGTACAACTGTGTCAAGGTATATGCGATACACTACAGACGGTAGTCTCTTAACTCTAAGTCCATATACAGTCAAAGGATAATAACAAAGTATATCTAATATCACTGAGCAGACAGTAAATCAGGAACGGTAAAAACTGGAAATAAATGAACAGTGATATGTAATAATATTAGTATGCACTGCGGTGCTATTTAATGAGTGCACTGAGGTGTGACTCCACGTGCTAAGTGATCATTCGTGTTATATGTCAATACATGTGTACCTTCTAGCACAGTCAGGATAATTGGTTAGTAATAGTGTCGTGGTATAATGACTGTTGTTTGAAGTATTACACTAAGCATGGATCTAGATTTGGGACTCCTTGAGCCGATGTGGATTCGTACTTAGGGTACACGTACTATGGTACGACATACAGGAGGATGACCATATGACCACGACATGTAATTCTATATCAAGATAGGGTTAATCTAGCAACCTAAATCGATAGAAGCATTGGGAGGGAACAGAATTCCGAGATCGTGCCATACTAGCCACCCCCGGGTCCTGTCCTGACGTATCGGGTTGGCCGCCATGGATACAGTTTCATTTGCCTATAGTGAACGACTATATCCGACTCCTGCGTGCTATGTGTTATATGTTTTAGCACAGTGGCCTTGCGAGGGACCGGTGCATAATTAAAGTGCTATATGTATATGTATATGATACGGCATTGGCTAGCCCTGCTGGGTTGACACGATCTGAGGATTCCTATATTGCATTACTGGACTAATCCAGGTAAATAGTAGAAAGTCGTAGAATTTGATTGGCCACTTGTAAGCCGACTTGTTTGTGATATGTTATCTTTTGTTAGCAACTTAGGAACATAGACTATCGTGGTGCGCGGTCCAACCCATGTCTTTGTTTGGTTGTTGGGTTGGGCTATTGTGCTGCGATAGGCTATGGACCAAAGTCGCGATCCGAAGCCCTTTTACCTGCCCATGGTTATAGGATACATCTTATCTCGGTACGATATTGGCACCGTTTGTCCTTGTTTGGTTGTAAGGGTGTCGTATTGTCTCGATGATATGGTATAAGCCTATAACTCATGAATCAGGTCTTATTTTACTCATCGGGTTTATCTCACTCTTTTGTGCTCCCTTGTGGTACTTGCTATTCGGGGCCTGACCCCACTGGTTTTGTTTGGCCAGATCTCGTAGCAGTTCCAGAGGATCCAGCTTTCTATCCGAACAATGGTGCACACCAGGAGGATGGGCGCCAGAGACCATGAGTGGATTTCTTCTTCATCGCTCTGATATCTTCTATTTTGTACTTGGCATTTAGCCACCGGCACCTGTTTAGCCGGTAGTTCTGGACACTAGTTTCCTTTTACGTAATTATAATTAAATTAGACTGCAGCTGACTACAGTTATGTACTATTGACTCTCGGTACTAGCCCATTATTTTGTAAAGCTAGGCTCATGAATCATTTTGATGAAGCGTCGGGGACGCCTTACATTTTTGTCTTATATGATCATTATTTACTGCTTCTTGTTTTGATTGATTGAGACATAGATGCTCTGTGGGACCATAGGAGACCTGATTGTAGCATGCACCCCCTAGTCTCTTGACAGCCACGATCACCGTATGATGTTTATATACCTCATACGGTGTAGCTGGCGTAGTCCGTCTCAGTATTCCGGTACTGGGGCGTGACAAGGTTTTAGTGGTGGCCCATGCAGGTCTGTTTTTCAGACTTGTGGGGTGTTGCGATTATAGGAGTCTCAATCAAAACATGTTCCTCTTGATCTCCTGATTCGTCTTCTCCTTCTCTCGCCTTGATTGCTAACTTGATTATCATCCTCGATTCCTTCCCATCCTGTCTTTTGATATCTTGTATCCTTTCCTTTAGGGGCACATCGTTCTCAGCTATTGGAAGAGCCGACATGGAAGAGAATCTAGTAGAGCAGGAACCGGTTGGAGATCAGCAAGGGGTAGCCCCTCTACCTGGACAGATTTACATCGAGAATGTTACCGAGCATGAGCCAGTTGAGCCACAGAGGCCAGAGGATCTCGTACCTCCAGTGATGCCGGTAGTGCCAGTAGCAATAGACGCGCTGGCACTATTGCAGATTATCAGAGGGTTATTAGAGACCCAGCAACGCCAGACGGCAGCCCAACAGCAACAACAAATCCGACAGCAAGAACAGAATATGCTACTGAATCAGGGGTTGCAATCAGCCCTTGAGAGAAGTGTCAGGAATAATTTAGGAGCGTCTGGAAGGTTTTGTCGACTTAACCTGAGATATTTTGACGGCACGGAGGGTGCCATCACGGCGGATGCTTGGCTTCAGAATACATAGGCCATATTGACCGCAGCAAAGGTTCCAGCAGAAGAGAAGGTTGATCAGGTCAGACTTTTACTTCAGAATCTCGCCCGCGATTGGTGGGCGTCGGAAGAGGTTGGAATGAGGCGTCATGTTCCCTGGGATAGCTTCAGTACTAGATTTAAGGCCAAGTACTTTGGCGTGGTAGTGCGGTATGAGCTACAGCAGAGGTTTATCAGTCTCAAGCAGGCTGGTAAGATGGTGGATGGTTATGCAGCGGAGTTCTGCAGGTTAAGTAGGTTTCCTCGGATGATGGTGGCGACAGAGCCAGAGAGAGCAATGAGGTTCCAGCAGGGACTTCACCTAGAGATTTTGCAGCTGGTCGAGTGGCACGACTACCAGACATTCGATGCAGTATTGACGGCGGCTCGAAGGTACGAGCTTACAATTCAAAGGTTATCAGCAAGGACTGGAGGCCAGAAGAGGTCTCATACGTAGAGTGCTGAAGGAGGAGGAGGAGCAGTACCTCGTACGTCAGTACCAGCACCTAGCGTCCGTATTCGTGATACAGCACCAGTCACGACAATTGTGACTGTACCAGTTCGACAACAGCAACCGAGGCACCAGCAGCAGCATCAGAAAGCACCAGTGGGTTGCACTTACTATGGTAAAGGAGGGCACACTAGGGATGTGTGTCATTCAGCTAATAGATTATGCTTGAGGTGTGGCAGTCCAGACCACAGGATTGCCAATTGTTCTATAATATAGAGGCCAGGAGGGCCAGCTCAACGGTTTTTGGTGTTGCCAGCTCCAGAGGTAGCACCGTGTCAAGGGCCAGCACTAGCAGTGAGGCCACTAGCCCAGCGCCCATTACTGACGTAAGCTCAGATGTATCGACAAGCACAACATCAGGTTGGACAGCAGGGCCAGGGAAGGCAGGGACAAAGGCAAGAAGAATTTGGAGTATTAGAGCAGAGGTTGGCTGAAGGCGGTCAAATTTTGGATAAGTTTTGAGTATTATTTATTATAATTCCTTGAGTTTTACATTCGGAGAGAGTGAAGGCGACTTTCTCATCTCACTCATCTGCTCTCGTATCACGTAATACTTGATATTCATCATGTGTCTTGATTACGAGAGTATGTCCTGGGCAGAGTCTCGTTCTTGATTTAGTCATTGGTACCGACTTATCTCAAGCGTTGACCCTTGTCCACTTTGGGAGTCAGTATAGGACCTCGAGGACAAATTTCTACCTGACTTGAGAGGCATATTTTATTCGTATGTCTCCGATCATTTCCTTCTAGGGTATGATTATTGTTTGTGCTCTTACTTAATTATTCTTGCTTTCTTAAACTATTCATGTGCCATGTGTTGTTTGATAATTGTGCTGCTATATGTCATGAGTGTATTTCGTGATCTGAGAGCGCGCTCGACTAGCCTTATCGAAATTTCGAGGACGGAATTTTTCTAAGGAGGGTAGAGATGTCACTCCCCATTCCCGAAATACGTAATTTTTTGATTTTTCCTTATATGGTATCTGGCACCTGTATCTTGAATGTATGTATCATGTATTTGTAACTAGTCATGGCATGGGACAGTATCTCGTCGTGGATTAGTGTGCCACCCCTTGTCCTTGTTTGGTTGTAGGCGTGGTTTACTATTTCAATGATAGGATTTCTGAACCGTGTTGTGGTTAGGATTTTATTTATTTAATTTAATTAGTTGTATCATGTAGCCTTTAACATGTCATTAGCCACATGGTTAGGAGCATGCTTGAGATTAGGGTTTTCTTTGAGTCAACCCAACCCCTATATATATTCTCTTCCTAACTCTCTCTCCTTATTCATTCACTCTTTTCATTTCTTTTTCTCCCAACGTTTAGGCAAGTACATCTTGCACCAAATGGAGAGATTCTTGCACTTTTTATTTTTTTGATTTTTCTTTGATATGATTTATCTATATTGTTCTTCTCATTATCCTCTACAAGTTTAGTACTTAGCATTTTTGATTTCCATGGATAAATTCTTGTAGATCTAAGTTTATGTCATTTTCGGATTTCTTGGGTTTGATCTAGTAAACCTTGTTATTTTCAAGTTTTGATGGTTCCATGTTGTAGAGAATTTCTTTCTGTCCCATTTTGACCTATGGAAGTCTGGATTCTGACCTTGGATGAAGGAGTTATGAAGCTTTGAAGTCATGGCTTTTCCTTAGTTCTTCTTCTCGTAAAATGGAGAAGAAGAGCAGTGCTTGACCGTATGAACTTTCATGCGACAAGTTTCCCTGGCTGCATGACTTGTTAGCTTTCAGCCGCATGGGCCATGATTCCCTTGCCCAGCCGCATAAGACCTTAACCCCAGCCACATGAACTTAATTTTTCCCAGCCGCATAAGCTGTTTCCTTTGACCACGTGGCACTTGGCATTCAGAGCCGCATAAGCAGTCTTAGCCGCATGGTGCTAAGCAGTTCCTGCCGCATGTCATCCTCATTTCCCGTATTTCCCGTATTTCGTATTTATACTCGTATCTGGATTTTGGCACGTATTTTTATTTTTCTTAACTTGTGGAATTTCGGTACTTCTCGTATTTTGGGTTTTGACATGGTTCGGTTTTAATTGGATTGGGTTGGTTTGGTTTGGTTTAATGTGTATTGGAAACCTTAGCCTATGCTCCACCCTCAACACACCACATCCCACCCTCTTTAAAACTCCATCAACTTTTTCTCTCTCTTCATAAACCTCCATTAATTTCTTCTTCTCCTTCCTCTACACAACACTCTTCTCCTTCCTCCACACAACACCCTCCCATAGGCAAGTGCACCTTGCCACCACATGAGAACCCTCTTTTATTTGTCCATTTGCTAGATTAGGACTTGGTGATCAATATTAGAACTTGGTATTTTGTGATTTGGAGTCTCCATTGTTCTAGATCTAAGTTTTTCCCATTTTCGGTTTTGCATGGTTTTGATCTATTTAGGTTGGATTTTTATGGGTTTTGATGTTTCCATGTGGAAGAGAATTCCATTCCACCCTGGTTGGAACTTTGGAAATCTGGATTTGGAGTTCGGATGGCCAAGTTGTGAGGTTTTGAAGTTTTGGAGCCTTGAGAGCTTCTTCTCAGCCATGGAGAAGAAGACCCTTTCCCTGCGTGCGTGTTTTTACGCGTACGCAGCTCTTCTGCGTGCGTACTTTTGTGCGTACGCAGCTCTTCTGCGTGCGTGACTTTTCGCGTACGCAGCTCTCCTGCGTGCGTGACTTTTCGCGTACGCAGCTCTACTGCGTGCGTGACTTTTCGCGTACGCAGCTCTCCTGCGTGCGTGACTTTTCGCGTACGCAGCTCTCCTGCGTGCGTGACTTTTCGTATACGCAGCTCTCTTGCGTGCGTGACTTTTCGTGTACGCAGCTCTCTTGCATGCGTGACTTTTCGCGTACGCAGCTCTCTTGCGTGCGTGACTTTTCGCGTACGCAGCTCTCTTGCGTGCGTGACTTTTTGCGTACGCAGCTCTCCAGCATGCGTGACTTTTCGCGTACGCAGCTCTTCAGTGTGCGTGACTTTTTGCGTACGCAGCTCTCTTGCGTGCGTGACTCTTCGCGTACGCAGCTCTCCTGCGTGCGTGCTTTTGTGCGTACGCTGCTCCCCTGCGTGCGTGCCCTTGTGCGTACGCTGCTCCCCTGACCCCTTGCTTAACCCATTGGCTCTTAGAGTTTTGGTCTTATTTCTTTAAGCTTGGCTCTTCTATAGCCCTGTATATTGATATTTTATTAGATATTTTACGCCCATTTTATATCCTTACGCCTTTTGTCATGAACTTGGTTTTACTTAATATGTTTAGAATGACTATTGTACATGGCATGGTATGACAAGGAACTAGCATAACACGACAGTGACCCGTAGTGGTGCACTCCTGACATGACCAACCTAACATGATAGTGGCCCGTCGTGGTGCACTCCTGACAAGTACCCTGACATAATTTATCTTAATGCTGTTGCGACGGCTAACTTAACTTGACCTGCCTTGACACCGTGGGTAGTTCTTTCTTGCTTGCTTGTTAAATCCATTTGTCCTGTCT
The DNA here is from genome assembly GCA_029216955.1 of Iris pallida. Lineage (NCBI taxonomy): Eukaryota > Viridiplantae > Streptophyta > Magnoliopsida > Asparagales > Iridaceae > Iris > Iris pallida. Next base: position 77,236 of record JANAVB010034665.1, on the reverse strand, counting down.
TGCATCATGTCTAGGATGGGACTCCTGAGTACCACGGTCAGGAGTACCTACTAAAATGGATTAAGGTTAATAACTAGAATAACACAGTAGTCATGAAGAGATGACACAGCTACAGGCAATCCCGTTACCTGGGCGCTCTTGGGATCTGTAGCCTGCCAACGAGTAGGGCGCATTTCCAGCACACTGTCATGTGTTGCACCTTCTAAGTCACCTAATGGTACATGTATTTCCTGGACGATGTACCTACCTGAATTCAACCCCTAATTTTTGACCTGGGTAACCTGGATGGTCTGCAGGGCTTGTGGCTGTGGAACAATCTCACTGCATCTTGTTAGTAATTAGGCCTGTGATAACCCTAGTTAGTTAAAGTAGTAAGCCGTAGTATCTGCTTGGCCGTGATTGATTGAATGAGGTATAACCAGTTTAGCCATGTCTTGATCCAGTACAAGATTGCTCCCTGTCTTGATTTCTTACATTATTATCTTGCCGATAAATGGTGGGAAACCAAGTTCTGTTCAGATGAAGGGTTACAACCCCGGTCCTTGTTTGGTTTACGGGTTGTAACCTGGCTATCGGAATAGTTCCATGGTTATCTCGTCGTATATCACCCTGCCATGTTTTTATAAATTCTAGTTTTAATATTAGATTTTCTTGTGCTAATTGCTGGCTTTTGTTCTTATTTCGTGGCCCCCTTATGGCACTTGCTCTTTCTGGGGTTGACCCAGCTGTTTTGTGTGGCCAGATTTCGGAGCAGCTCCCGAGGATCTTCCGAACCTCCAGCCCGATGGTGGCGACTAGAAGGAACCCGGGCTACGAGTGGGTTTTCTATTTTATTTCGCTCACTCTATTGTAAAGTTATTCTTTTGAGGCGTTTAGCCGACGAGCACCTGTTAGCTCGATGCACTTTACTTACTGTCTGCCTACGGGCTGTAAACATGATTAACAAATCCTAGGGTTGATCATGTATGACTTAACTCTTGCTAGTCCTAACATTTTGTAATGACTAGCTTCATGATCAGCTGAATATGTGATATTTGGGACGCCTTATTATTGTATATTTAATGATCATATATCTTGCGACCTTACTTACTTGCTTGTGATTGAGACACTAGGCTTGTTCATGACCATAAGAGACTGTTGGCTTGTAGTAAACCCTCATATTTTTTAGACAGCCGTGACCGTATATCGAGGTGGTTTCTATTTCAATATACGTAGCTGGCTATGTCTGCCCCCGCTCTCCAGTATTCTGGTTCTGGGGCGTGACACGGTTTAAGTGGTGGCCCATGCAGGTCTTGTCAATCAAGAAATATGAGGGTTTACCGAATAGATGTCTCAATCAGTATTCGCCCTTGATCTCCGCCCGTATTTTTAAATCCCTGAAATTCTTGCCCTGATTACATGCTTGTATCGTTGATCTATCCTGGTCCTTCCTTATTGTTTCCCTGTGTCGTCTTCCTCAGCGGCACTGTACCTGACCCTGCCGATCAGCAAGGAGGCAGAACAGTCGACAGTTATGCGTCGGAGTTCTCTAGACTCAGTAGGTTTGCCCCCACCTTGGTGGCGACCGAGTTTGATAGGGCCCAGCGGTTCCAGCAAGGACTGCATTTGGAGATCTTGTTGGCGGTTGAGCAGTTCGAGCACCAGACGTTCGATACAGTCTTGAGAGCAGCTAGGAGGCATGAGTACACCTCCCAGAGGATCGTAGATAGGACCGGAAGTAGGAAGCGGTCCCACAGTCAGATGCACCAATCATCAGCTCCAGCCCCGGCAGTTAGGGGATTGACCATTGGAACTCCGAGGCGGGCGGTCTCAGTAACGTCGGTTCAGCATTCGACCCCGATGTACCCGCAGCAGCAGAAGCAGAAACAGACTTCCGTGATGGGATGTTCTCATTGTGGGAAGCCAGGGCATGTGGTGGCAGACTGTCGCAGGGCGCAGGGATTGTGCCTGGCTTATGGAGCAGCAGACCATAGGATAGGGGCTTGCCCGAATAGGGGTGGTTCATCAGCATCCAACCCTTCTAGTTCTTCGGTGAGAGGACCGGCCCCAGCACCAGTTCAGCAGCAGCAGTATCAGTCTTCGAGGCCCTTACCGCCTCAGTCTCAGACATTCCAGCAATAGCACCCCCAGCAGTACGCACAAGCCCAGGCTCAGACCCAGAATAGGCAGAGAGGTTTCCAGCAGAGGGGACCAGCAGCCGGAGGACAAGGTCAGGCCATGATGATGGCTATGGAAGAAGAAGTTGCACCAGGTGAGGTTGTGGCAGGTACTATTCTCGTCAACTCCTCTCCAGCGTCTGTATTATTTGATTCTGGTGCATCGCATTCATTTATGTCCGCACGATTCGCGACACGGATAGGATTGGAGCCCGAGTCATTATCAGTGAGGCGCAATATACTTACTGGTGATGGCCTTGTGGGAGTAGATCGAGTGTTTTCCTCGTGTCGGATCATAGTTAGCGGTAGGGAGTTCCCCGCTAGATTCATAGAGTTTCCTATGGCAGACTATGATGTAGTCCTAGGCATGGATTGGTTGAGGAACCAGTATGCTAGGATAGACTGCCATATTGGCAGAGTTGTCTTTAGTATCCCCGACGAGCCAGAGTTTTCGTTTTCCAGAGGCGCAGTAGAGCCATCTTCTCCAGCATTGCGGATGGCAGTAGCAGCAGTACAGTTACCCCAGATAGTTGAAGAGTTTCCAGATGTCTTTCCAGAGGAGCTTCCAGGGATGCCGCCAGAACGGGAGATTGAGTTCACTATAGACTTGATTCCCGGAACAGCACCAGTATCAGAGCGAGTCTACAGGATAGCGCCTTCAGAATTGGAAATTTTATACAAGATGATTAAAGAACTGAGGACCAAGGGATTCATCCGTACAAGTGGATCACTTTGGGGAGCCCCGATGCTTCTTGTGAAAAAGAAGGATGGTACATCCAGGCTATGTGTTGATTATCGTACCTTAAATTTGGTGACAATCAAGAACAGATACCCTCTTCCGAGGATAGATGACTTATTTGATCAGCTCAGAGGAGCTTCAGTGTTTTCGAAGATCGACTTGCGATCGGGATACCACCAGATCAGAGTCAGAGAGCAGGACATCCCGAAGACAGCATTCAGATCGAGGTATAGACATTGGGAGTTCCTTGTTATGCCCTTTGGAGCGACCAATGCGCCAGCCGTATTCATGGACCTCATGAATCGCATTTTTATGCCTTACTTGGATCAATTTGTGATCGTGTTCCTAGATGACATCCTAGTCTACAGCAAGAGTGAAGCAGAGCATGAGCAGCATCTCAGAGTCGTCCTCCAGACGCTTAGGGAGCATCAGTTGTACGCCAAGTTCAGTAAATGCGAGTTTTGGCTCGATCGCATATCATACTTGGGTCACATCATTACCCGAGGAGGAGTGGAAATGGATCCCCAGAAGATTATGGCTATCGAGTCATGGCCGGTACCCAGCTCAGTGGCAGAGGTTCGCAGCTTCCTTGGATTGGCCGGCTACTACCGGCGGTTCGTCTCAGATTTTGCAAGGATTTCAGCGCCGATGACCCAGTTGACCCACAAGGATGTGCCGTTTGTTTGGACAGCAGAGTGTCAGGAATCATTTGAGAAGTTGAAGTGAGGTTTGATAACGGCTCCCATTCTCACCCTTTCAGATGGGACAGGAGGATTCACAGTTTATTACGACGCTTCAGGCAGAGGATTGGGGTGTGTCTTGATGCAGCATGGGAACGTAATATCTTATGCGTCACGTCAACTACGTGATCATGAGAAGAATTACCCGACCTACGACTTGGAATTGGCGGCGGTAGTATTTGCTTTGAAGTTATGGAGACACTACTTGTACGGAGATAGAGTGGAGATCTTTACTGATCATAAGAGCCTGAAGTATGTTTTCACCCAGAAGGACCTTAATATGCGGCAGAGAAGATGGCTCGAGCTACTAGTGGACTATGATGTGGATTTGCAGTATCATCCCGGGAAGGCCAACGTTGTAGCAGATGCATTGAGCAGGAGAGCCGGAGTTTATTTCCTGACGGTGCAACCAGAATTATTGGCAGATCTTCAGAAGATGGGAATTGAAGTGGTTCTTCCAACCAGCGTGGCATTGATGGCCAGCCTACAGGTTCAGTCCAGCATAGTTGAGAGAATCCGGGTGGCGCAGTCAACAGATTCCAAGATCCAGCGACTCAGAGCAGAGTATGAGGCAGAAAGAAGGCCAGAGTTATATATCCATGAAGACGGTACACTTCGGCACGGCACTCGTCTTTGTGTACCCAGTAGAGATATCAGACGGGAAGTCATGACAGAAGCCCACAGTTCACAATATTCTATTCATCCGGGTGGTACGAAGATGTACCGTGATATTCGTCAGCATTTTTGGTAGAATGGCATGAAGAGGGAGATAGCCCGGTTTGTCTCTCGGTGTTTGGTTTGCCAACAGGTTAAAGCTGAACATCAGAGGCCCGCTGGACTTCTTCAACCCTTATCGATCCCAGAATGGAAATAGGAACATATAACCATGGATTTCGTGACCGGATTGCCCAGATCTCCGGCCGGCAGAGATGCTATTTGGGTAATTGTGGACAGGCTTACCAAGGTGGCACACTTTTTTCCATTCAGAGTTGGACAGTCGACGTCGCAGTTAGCAGAGATGTATCTCAGGCAGATCGTCAGGCTTCACGGTGTGCCAGTCAGCATCACCTCGGACAGGGATTCAAGATTCATATCATACTTTTGGCGCAGCTTGCAGAAGAGTTTGGGGACTCGCCTTCAATTCAGCTCAGCTTATCACCCGCAGACGGATGGTCAGTCAGAACGCACAATCCAGACCCTTGACGATATGTTGAGATCTTGTACCCTTGACTTCGGTGGTTTATGGGAGAATCATCTACACCTGGTAGAATTCTCGTACAACAACAGTTATCAGGCCAGTATCCAGATGGCACCCTTCGAGGCTCTTTATGGCAGGAAGTGCAGATCCCTGCTAGCATGGGACGATGTCGGAGAGAGACAGATGCTCGGACCCGAATTGATTTCCCAGACGGTTGAAGTGGTCAGGAAGGTCAGAGATCACCTCCGAGTTGCCCAGAACCGCCAGCGCCATTGGACCGATGCTCATCGACGTCCCTTAGAATTTGCTGTCGGCGACCATGTATTCCTTAGGATCTCGCCTAACCGCAACGTCATTCGCTTCGGCGTGCGGGGAAAGCTTAGTCCTAGGTATATAGGGTCGTTCGATATTCTAGAGCGAGTAGGAGATGTATCTTATCGTCTCGCTCTTTCGCCGTCGCTAAGTGAGGTGCATGATGTATTCCATGTGTCCCAATTACGACGGTATATTCCGGACCCGAGCCACATCCTAGACCATTCGAAATTGGTTGTTGGTACCAATCTTTCGTATGAGGAGAGGCCCGTGTCTATATTGGACCGGAGGAAGAAGACACTCAAGAACAAGACTATTAAATTAGTCCGTGTTGCTTGGGGTCATCACTCTCTAGGTGAGTCAACGTGGGAGCGTGAGGACGACATCCGATCGCGATATCCCTACCTATTTGACTCGTGAGGTATAATGTCTTTCTTATGCCTTACACTTTCCCTTCCTTGCTTGCATTGTATGATTGTATGATTGAACTGCTTAGTGTAACTTGCCTGTGCTTAATGTGACTTGTCGTGGCAATCTCTAGCTCCTTGATTAAATTCCGAGGACGGAATTCTTTTAAGGTGGGTAGAGTTGTCACCCTCATTTCCCGTATTTTCCGTATTTCGTATTTATACTCGTATCTGGATTTTGGCACGTATTTTTATTTTTCTTAACTTGTGGAATTTCGGTATTTCTTGTATTTTGGGTTTTGACATGGTTCGGTTTTAATTGGATTGGGTTGGTTTGGTTTGGTTTAATGTGTATTGGAACACCTTAGCCTATGCTCCACCTTCAACACACCACATCCCACCCTCTGTAAAACTCTACCAACTTTTTCTCTCTCTTCATAAACCTCCATTAATTTCTTCTTCTCCTTTCTCTACACAACACTCTTCTCCTTCCTCCACACAACACCCTCCCATAGGCAAGTGCACCTTGCCACCACATGAGAACCCTCTTTTATTTGTCCATTTGCTAGATTAGGACTTGGTGATCAATATTAGAACTTGGTATTTTGTGATTTGGAGTCTCCATTGTTCTAGATCTAAGTTTTCCCCATTTTCGGTTTTGCATGGTTTTGATCTATTTAGGCTAGATTTTTATGGGTTTTTATGTTTCCATGTGGAAGAGAATTCCATTCCACCCTGGTTGGAACTTTGGAAATCTGGATTTGGAGTTCGGATGGCCAAGTTGTGAGATTTTGAAGTTTTGGAGCCTTGAGAGCTTCTTCTCAGCCATGGAGAAGAAGACCCTTTCCCTGCGTGCGTGTTTTTACGCGTACGCAGCTCTCCTGCGTGCGTACTTTTGTGCGTACGCAGCTCTCCTGCGTGCGTGACTTTTCGCGTACGCAGCTCTCCTGCGTGCGTGACTTTTCGCGTACGCAGCTCTCTTGCGTGCGTGACTTTTCGCGTACGCAGCTCTCCTGCGTGCGTGACTTTTCGCGTACGCAGCTCTCCTGCGTGCGTGACTTTTCGCGTATGCATCTCTCTTGCGTGCGTGACTTTTCGCGTACGCAACTCTCTTGCGTGCGTGACTTTTCGCGTACGCAGCTCTCTTGCATGTGTGACTTTTCGCGTACGCAGCTCTATTGCGTGCGTGAATTTTTGCGTACGCAGCTCTCCAGCGTGCGTGACTTTTCGCGTACGCAGCTCTCCAGCGTGCGTGACTTTTCGCGTACGCAGCTCTCTTGCGTGCGTGACTTTTTGCGTACGCAGCTCTCCTGCGTGCGTGCTTTTGTGCGTACGCTGCTTCCCTGCGTGCGTGCCCTTGTGCGTACGCTGCTCCCCTGACCCCTTGCTTAACCCATTAGCTCTTGGAGTTTTGGTCTTATTTCTTTAAGCTTGGCTCTTCTATAGCCCTGTATATTGATATTTTATTAGATATTTTACGCCCATTTTATATCCTTACGCCTTTTGTTATGAACTTGGCTTTACTTAATATGTTTGGAATGACTATTGTACATGGCATGGTATGACAAGGAACTAGCATAACACGATAGTGACCTGTAGTGGTGCACTCCTGACATGACCAACCTAACATGATAGTGGCCCGTCGTGGTGCACTCCTGACAAGTACCCTGACATGATTTATCTTAATGTTGTTGCGACGGCTAACTTAACTTGACCTGCCTTGACACCGTGGGTAGTTCTTTCTTGCTTGCTTGTTAAATCCACTTTTTCTGTCTTGTATTATGTCTAGGATGGGACTCCTGAGTACCACGGTCAGGAGTACCTACTAAAATAGATTAAGGTTAATAACTAGAATAACACAGTAGTCATGAAGAGATGACACAGCTACAGGCAATCCCGTTACCTGGGCGCTCTTGGGATATGTAGCCTGCCGACGAGTAGGGCACATTTCCAGCACACTGTCATATGTTGCACCTTCTAAGTCTCCTAAGGGTACTTGCATTTTCTGGACGATGTACCTACCTGAATTCAACCCCTAATTTTCGACCTGGGTAACCTGGATGGTCTGTAGGGCTTGTGGCTGTGGAACAATCTCACTGCATCTTGTTAGTAATTAGGCCTGTGATAACCCTAGTTAGTTAAAGTAGTAAGCCGTAGTATCTGTTTGGCCGTGATTGATTGAATGAGGTATAACCAGTTTAGCCATGTCTTGATCCAGTACAAGATTGCTCCCTGTCTTGATTTCTTACATTATTATCTTGCCGATAAATGGTGGGAAACCAAGTTCTGTTCAGATGAAGGGTTACAACCCCGGTCCTTGTTTGGTTTACGGGTTGTAACCTGGCTATCGGAATAGTTCCATGGTTATCTCGTCGTATATCACCCTGCCATGTTTTCATAAATTCTAGTTTTAATATTAGATTTTCTTGTGCTAATTGCTGGCTTTCGTTCTTATTTCGTGGCCCCTTTGTGGCACTTGCTCTTTCTGGGGTTGACCCAGCTGGTTTTGTGTGGCTAGATTTCGGAGCAGCTCCCGAGGATCTTCCGAACCTCCAGTCCGATGGTGGCGACTAGAAGGAACCCGGGCTACGAGTGGGTTTTCTATTTTGTTTCGCTCACTCTATTGTAAAGTTATTCTTTTGAGGCGTTTAGCCGACGAGCACCTGTTAGCTCGATGCACTTTACTTACTGTCTGCCTACGGGCTGTAAACATGATTAACAAATCCTAGGGTTGATCATGTATGACTTAACTCTTGCTAGTCCTAACATTTTGTAATGACTAGCTTCATAATCAGCTGAATATGTGATATTTAGGACGCCTTATTATTGTATATTTAATGATCATACATCTTGCGACCTTACTTACTTGCTTGTGATTGAGACACTAGGCTTGTTCATGACCATAAGAGACTGTTGGCTTGTAGTAAACCCTCATATTTCTAGACAGCCGTGATCGTATATCGAGGTGGTTTCCATTTCAATATACGTAGCTGGCTATGTCTGCCCCTGCTCTCCAGTATTCTGGTTCTGGGGCGTGACACCGCATGAACTCTGATTTATTGAGCCGCATGCGTCCCGCATATCTCAGCCGCATGAGCCTGCTTCAACCGTGCCACATGATCCTTTCGTGCCGCAGCTGCATATGACCCACATGCTCCCAGCCGCATATGCGCCCGTCTATTTCCAGCCGCATGAGCTTACTTACTCCCAGCCGCGTGAGCGCGCGTCCCTTCAGCCGCATGATTACCCGCATTCTTGAGCCGCATGCACCCGTTTGTTTTGAGCCGCATGGCCCAGCTTTCCAGAGCCACATGAGCCCATCCACCCTTGGCCGCATAGGGCCTACTTTGGCTGTTTTATGTATTTTGTTCTATTGATTGCATTATGGCTAGAATTTCTCCCAACTTCCAATATGGAAGTGGTAGATCCTTGTGTTGGCTCTAAGGACCTTCATGCTTCACTTTAACCGGATTTCATGTGTGACTTTTATGTCACGAGAGGTCCGTGTGACTTCCTGACTTGACCATGTTCCTGACCAGATTACCTTTATATGTGCTGGTACCTTTTCTAAGTGTGTATTGGGATACAATATTAGTATGCATTGTGGTGCTATTTAATGAGTGCACGGAGGTGTGACTCCACGTGCTAAGTGATCATTCGTGTTATATGTCAATACATGTGTACCTTCTAGCACAGTCAGGGTAATTCGTCAGTAATAGTGTCGTGGTATAATGATTGTTGTTTGAAGCATTACACTAAGCATGGATCTAGATTTGGGACTCCTTGAGTCGATGTGGATTCGTACTTAGGGTACACATACTATGGTACGACATACAGGAGGATGACCATGTGACCACGACATGCAATTCCAATATCAAGATAGGGTTAATCTAGCAACCTAAATCGGTAGAAGCATTGGGAGGGAACAGAATCCCGAGATCGTGCCATACTAGCCACCCCCGGGTCCCGTCCTGACGTGTCGGGTTGGCCGCCACGGATACAGTTTCATTTGCCTATAGTGAATGACTATATCCGACTCCTGCGTGCTATGTGTTATATATTTTAGCACGGTGGCCTTGCGAGGGACCGGTGCATAATTAAAGTGCTATATGTATATGTATATGATACGGCATTGGCTAGCCCTGCTGGGTTGACACAATCTGAGGATTCCTATATTGCATTACTGGACTAATCCAAGCAAATAGTAAAAAGCCGTAGAATTTGATTGGTCGCTTGTAAGCCGACTTGTTTGTGATATGTTATCTTTTGTTAGCAACTGAGGAACATGGACTATCGTGGTGCGTGGTCCAACCCATGTCCTTGTTTGGTTGTTGGGTTGGGCTATTGTGCTGCGATAGGCTATGGACCGAAGTCGCGATCAGAAGCCCTTTTACCTGCCCATGGTTATAGGATACATCTTATCTCGACACGATATTGGCACCGTTTGTCCTTGTTTGGTTGTAAGGGTGTCGTATTGTCTCGATGATATGGTATAAGCCTATAACTCATGAATCAGGTCTTATTTTACTTATCGGGTTTATCTCACTCTTTTGTGCTCCCTTGTGGTACTTGCTATTCGGGGCCTGACCCCGCTGGTTTTGTTTGGCCAGATCTCGTAGCAGCTCCAGAGGATCCAGATTTCTATCCGAACAATGGTGCACACCAGGAGGATGGGCGCCAGGGACCATGAGTGGGTTTCTTCTTCACCGCTCTGATATCTTCTATTTTGTACTTGGCATTTAGCCGCCAGTACCTGTTTAGTCGGCAGTTCTGGACACTAGTTTCCTTTTACGTAATTGTAATTAAATCAGACTGCAGCTGACTACAGTTATGTACTATTGACTCTCGGTACTAGCCTATTATTTTGTAAAGCTAGGCTCATGAATCATTTTGATGAAGCGTCGGGGACGCCTTACTGCTTTGTCTTATATGATCGTTATTTACTGCTTCTTGTTTTGATTGATTGAGACATAGATGCTCTGTGGGACCATAGGAGACCTGATTGTAGCATGCACCCCTAGTCTCTTGATAGCCACGATCACCGTATGACGTTTATATACCTCATACGGTGTAACTGGCCTAGTCCGTCTCAGTATTTCGGTTCTGGGGCGTGACACAATGTCTAACAGAGTCACATCTATGTCTCATATACCTCTACTAACTGCTAAGTCTCCTAACATGCCTCTATTAGCAGTTAGCCCTAATGCATGCGCATGGGAGATCAACCCACACACAAGAACCTCTACATGCTACTCATCTCACACATCCTCGTGGTACAACTGTGTCAAGGTATATGCGATACACTACAGACGGTAGTCTCTTAACTCTAAGTCCATATGCAGTCAAAGGATAATAACAAAGTATATCTAATATCACTGAGCAGACAGTAAATCAGGAACGGTAAAAACTGGAAATAAATGAACAGTGATATGTAATAATATGCAACTGAATATAAACAGTATAATGGCAAGGTATCTTGCCTGAGGGTGGTGCGAGAAGCAACAAAATCCAACAATCAGAATCGTCAACACGAAAGTCAAAATCCACAAGAAGCTCCGGATGCTGAAACAAACATCACGAACGAGTTTGGAATAAAAGATATGCCTAGGAAATGCCTGTCCAAAAGTTAAATTCTGGAACAGGGGCAAAATCGTAATTTCGGGTCAAAACGATGCCCGCCGTTGGACCCGCTTTGCACCGAAATATGTGCCAAAATCTATGGTCTCTAAACACTACATGTCTACGGATTTGTTTTGAAGAGACGAACCCAACGGTATGTCCAATTTTGGATTCCGGTGGGCTGTGCACAAAATCGCCCGTTGAGTGGGATTGTCGGCCCGCCAAAATCGCGTCCCGATCAACGGTCTCAGAATCGGACCAAACTTGGCTCACATGACCGAAAAAATATTTTGAGTCCAATGGGGCAAGTTTCATCGCGATATGATGAGTGTGCACAAAGTTGTGACTTAATTTGCAAAGGGTCGATACGGGGTATCCCGAAGGATACGCACTGATTTCGTCGCGCACATGCAACGAAATCGGGTTCCGTCAGTTCCCACATGTCGACAACATCCATACGCGCCTTTCGATGCGTATAGTGCGCAACCACGTCGCCCGGTTTGTCGGGGCGCTATCCGTATCGGGTGTTTTTCTACTTTTTTGAAAACAGAATTTACAATTTTTCGTGAAACTTTAACAACGTGTAACTTTCTATATACTAGATAAAAAGTGAATCCAAAAGGTGCGTTATAATCTCGGTTAGGTTGTCTTTGACTGTCTTTAATTAGTTTTTACGAAAGTTTAATGGACAGCGAGAAAAGTGGCCGACAAGTTGGTATTTCAAAACAGTTTTTAATATTCAGAAAAGTAGGTTTTACTCCAACTTCGTCTCGATTTTTCGAGCAAGTTGGATAGCCATGTCGAAATCCACCTGGAGAATCTCGAAGAGGGTCATGTGGGCTTTCTACACAAATTTACGGATCTAAAAACGGACTAGAATCGAGAGAGAAATCTAACGGGGAAGTTGGGTACCTTAAAGTGGGAATCTGTTGTTGTGGTTGTTTGTTGTCGCGACGATCGGGAGACGGGACCGCTGTTGCTCCGGCGAGGTTGGGCACGCACGCCGAGGAGAGGGAGGAGGATGGAGGAGAGGAAGGAAATTTGGAGGAGGAAGGAAATTAGGGTTTAGTTCATATATATATATATATATATATATATATATATATATATATATATATATATATATATATATATATATATATATATAGGCTTGCAAGGAGCGCTGGTTGGGGGCGGTCATCCTCAGGCCCAACGCGATTACTCCGCCTCTGTGCGAAATCCGAGATTTGTGGGATGATGTCGCATCTGGGTGGGATTGGGGTCGGGTGCGTGATTGGCTAGGCCCGGCAGTCGAGGCGAGCTTGGGTGCTTCTAATCTGTCGATCAATGACACTCAGGACGTGCTCAGATGGTCCCCCAACCAGAGTGGCGTCTTCACCCTAGCTTCGGCCAGAGCCATCGTCAGAGACATTCAAATCACGACTGCCCCTTCCGCCAAGTTTTGGCATTCGTGTCTTCCGGCTAAATGGTCCATTCTTATCTGGCGTGCCGCACGTCGGAAACTTCCCACGGATGATGCAGTAAAATCCTTCGGATATAGTCTGGCGTCCAAATGCCACTGCTGTGCTGATCCCCATTCAGAATCCGTCGAGCACGTTCTGCTTTCCGGGGAGTCTGCTTCTCTCATTTGGACCCTCCTTCACTGCAAGTGCAAGAAGGTCCCTACAACCGGGGGCATCAACGATCTGTTGGCCATCTGGAACTCGTCTCACGGGCATCAGATCGTCGTTGCCGCCGCTTTTTGGGTTTTATGGAAAAACAGGAACAAATACAGATTCGAGGATCGTCAATTTCAGCCTTCGAAGTTGTACAGCGAAGTGATTCGGCAAATCCTCAAAAGGAAGAGATGTTGCTCTCACACCCCTAACAAGTTTTGGGATGCTTTGGACCGATGATTCGGGCTAGGAAGTGAGTCCCTCGGGTCCTCGCCTTCACTGTTTACTTTTTGTGTTTTTTTCCTAGCTTTCTGTTTTTCTTTCTCTGCTTTCCAGGGCATTTTGTTTTTTTCGCCTTTGGTAGCAGCTGTAATGCTCTATTTTGAGCCCTTCTTACATGTCAATAAATTTTGCTTTTTCCAAAAATATATATATATATATATATATATATATATATATATATATATATATATATATATATATATATATATATATATATATATATATATAAAAGATGGGTTTTAAAGCTGCTGCTGTTTGTATAAAGGGGGGGTCGCACAAAGCTCACGGATGCTGCTGCTAATGGGGTCGGGCCCCCCTCCCTCTTTCCAAGCAACTTGTTGTTGCTAATATTTCTTTGTGGTAGAGTGGTCGGCCAGGTGGTGGGGCCGACCACTCAATACATTTTTTTTCCTCTTTCTTTCTTATCTAAATCTTTGGTATATATATATATATATATATATATATATATATATATATATATATATATATATATATATCCAAAATACACCAAAAAAAATTTATTTAAATCCAAATATCATTTAAAAGTGGACTATCCAATTATTTAATCTATTTGAGCATATCTACATATATACATATAAATTCAATCCTTAATAAATCAACTCAAATTAGTAATAATATTTAAATAGGAAAACATGTTTATTAAATCTCTACAAAAAAAAATTTAATACTAATAAATAATAAAAAAATTGCTCAAATGGGTGAACTGTACCACACACCCTTATCCGGGTCCAGGAACATGTACAATTTTGTAAAATATTATTTAAAATAAAATACCAATAATTGTAAAAATATTTAAATAATTAGAAATTGTACATAAAGTTATAAAATAATTTAGGAGATATTTCTAAGTACATAAAATATGTCTACATGGCCACATTTGGTCACACTACCTGCTTACATGGGCTAAAATTGGTTCGGGCCCAGTTCGGGCTGAATTGGACAAACTGGTTCATCTAAAAATTAATATATAAAATAATAATATTTAATTAAAAATAATTTAAATGAGTCCATTCACAACTTGGTCTGGTTTTCCTAGTTTGGTCATCACCATGGCTAGGCTTCCCCCGGCATGACTGGTACATTAGTCAAGGCACACTGCTACATCTTCCGGGCCAAAATTCATGGTAGTCTCGTGTTCCAAAATTCAACAATGGCTAAGATCATTTCTAATAAAAAAATTATAATTTGCATAAATTACTTTTTAAGTCTAATAAAATAATAAAAATAACAATACAAAAATAGGGGGTTTTACACAAGTAGCATTCTTCTATTCAGGATGATAAGGTTGAGATATCCCCATCTTCTGAAGCTCGTCTTTGTGTGAGATGGTGTCGAGACGGGCGACCAGGAAATCAATTGCATCCTGTTGATTAAGCAGGTGTTGGAAAATGGCTGCTGAATGGTTGTCAGACGTCGTTGGTGAAGGACCACCCCCAGCATTTGCAAGATTTGGAGGAGGCACAACGGAATGATACTCCTTTTATAGCGAAGGAGGGTTGTTGCTATGAGCCGGACTAACGTGAGCCATGATGTTTTGTTGCGGTGGAGGAACAACCACAGCAGCTTGGACTGCCATGATACTGGTAAGCATATCGGTGATCTTGGCAAATGCCGTTTCAAGACCCTCTAGCCGTTTGCTGGTCTGATCACTGGCTTCTTCAGGTCTTTCTCCGTCCGCCATGTATGTAGATAATATGCGAGGACGAACAGAGGAGACAGTACAACTGGTGCTGATACTGTCTGTCTCTGAGTTGACAAGTCCCTCATCTTCAGGTAGGGGAGGTAGATAGTCATCGTCAGACTTGGAGAGATCATCGTCCTTTGGGAGGGTGCCCCTAGTGTGAAGGTCATTCGCTTCAGACTCTGAGGGAATACTACCCCTAGCTTGGAAGTCATCATCTATACGGGATCTTGCCTTCGACCGAGTAACCATATAGACTCCTTCAGATGTGACAGCCTGCTGGCCATCTGTTGGTAGACTTCGTCTTCTTCTTCTCACAGAACTGAGAGAAAGTTGGGTTCATGGTCCACCGTCTTTGATTGGGGCTTCCGTAGGGGGGACCCCATGAAGCCTTGTTGGATGAGACACACAGCAGATTTTTATCGTCAGAGAAATGCAGCCGTCGAAACACAGACTGTCTCTGAGGCACTCTTGTTGCTTTGGAGCAGCAACAGTTTATGTCAATACTGTTGCACGGATGTGCACTATGAATTGTTATGTCCTTCCTCGTTTTACGCTTATGATTTATCACGTCGCGTAAGTCAGCGAAAGGGAGTTTTGCCTCAAAACCTGTAACGCCCCAGTCCCAAAATACTTAGGACTAGGTACGAATCCATGCCAGTTGTATACATACGAAGTAGATAGGCCTCATATGAATACATAAGCTGTAAAATGCAGTGAACCAAGAGTAATCTAATCTCATCCACACAAAATGAAAGAATAAAGAATATCATATAATCAACTACGAATTGTCTTCGGTACATGTAGTTGGGCGGAGACAAATCCACTACCAACTATGAAAAGAAATATATCACAAAAGAAAGTTTGGTGAGCGAAGCGAAGACGATCAAAGTGCAATCATCCTCGAAGACATAGAGATGATCTTGGCCACGGCTAGAACACCTGCGAAAGACAAGAGCACACACCTGGCGAGATAACCAGGTCCTCAGAGGGACATAACAAGATACAGGAAGAAAATGCCATAAATACTGAATACAAAATATGCCACAAAGAAAATAAGTGACAAGACAACAATAAGGTAATCTAACCGTACTACTGTGTTCATGCAGTTAAGAACAAACCTCCAACGCATGGGTATCTGGCTCAGTAGCAGTAATCTCAGATATGGTCCCATCAGGATACCAGGGACCTCAAAGCATAACATTCCTCGAATGTCAGAGGCCAGCAGGATCAGTAATAGGAAAGTGCATAAGGACCCATACGTTAAGGAACTGTTCTTCCCACCCAATGCCTAACAGAGTCACATACATGTCTCATATACCTCTACTAACTGCTAAGTCTTCTAACATGCCTCTATTAGCAGTTAGCCCTAACGCATGCACATGGGGGATCAGCCCATACACAAGGACCCCTACATGCTACTCATCTCACACATCCTCGTGGTACAACTGTGTCGAGGCATATGCAATACACTACAAACGGTAGTCCCCTAACTCAAGGTTCATATGCAATCAAAGGATAGTAACAAAGTAACTAATAATCACTGAGCATGTAGTAAATCAAGAACTGTTAACTGGAAATAATGAACAGTGATATGTAATAAAATTTAGACTGAATGTAAACAGTATAATGGCAAGGTATCTTGCCTGGTGTGTCGTCCGGTGTGGTACAAAAATTCGACAAGTCCAGTCTTGTCCAATAGCCATGGTCATTGCGTACGGGTCCAAATTTCACGAGAACATAGGAGTGGAGATTAGTAATGATTAACTAAGATAATTTGAAAAGAATTTTAGGGAGAGATATACGTCTGCTATTGTTTTTAGAAATTATATATACTATTTTGAAGACTAGGTTTTATTAGTAAAATATTTACACAAATACGTGAAATTCAAGAATACGTTTTTAGGAAAAATCTAAGTTCATAAAAATAAATTTTTTGTCTAGGTTAAAAACTATATTTTTATTAGTAAAAATAATTTAGATAATATTGGGAATACTAGAAATCATTTAAAACCTTGAAAAGTGCCTTTCTTATTAGTTACAAAAATCCTCGAAAAGTAAAAAATGGCCTTTAGACTAAAATTCCACATTTATCAAAGTAATGCAATTATTAATAATAATATTGACAAAAATATATATTTCTAGAATTTCTAAAATAATGCAATTATTAATACTGCAATAATACTACTAGTATTATAAGTAAGATTAAAAATATTACCCATATCATATATAAATGAAATATTATTTCTAATAATAATAAAACTGAAAAATATAATAAGAATAAGAATAAGAATAATAATAATAATAATAATAATAATAATAATAATAAAGATAATAATAATAGTAATAATAATAATAATAATAACACTACTAATATAATCCCTCAAAAGTAACTTACAGCTCTCCCCCAATTCATTACTGTGAGAGAGAGAGAGAGAGAGAGGTGGAAAGAGTTCGGGAAACACACTGAGGCTGCCCGGCGCTCGGCCTGGCGGCGGTCGGTCGAAGCTCCGACGGAGAAGGCGAAGAGCGCGACGGTTCGAGGGGGAGCGGGAAGTTTAAGGAATCGGTGACTGGCGGCTCGGCCTGGCTCGCGCTCGGCGGTAGGGGCGCTCCGGCACGGCGGGGCGGAGGGCGCCGGGGGCGCGCTGCCCTGGAGGAAGAGGCGGCAGATGTGGGCAATGTCTGTGCTTGGTTGCCGCCGGCGCAGTGCTGGTCTGGCGGAGGAGGCGCGTCGCCGGCACTGCAGTCGGTGGTTTCGGCGTCGGAGGAGTAGAGGGAAGCGGGAGGCTGGAAACTCTCGGTGGGTTCGCCGCTGCGACGCTCGCCAGAGGCGGCTGCACAAGGGTGCGGCAGCTCGCGAGGGCGTCGGATGGTCGGGACCAGCCAGTAGGCGCCAGGTCTGGCGGCGACAAGTTTGACAGGTCTGGCCACGGAGGACGCGACGGAGACCATGGTGGAGGTAGGTGTTTTTGGTTTTTTTCCTTGTCTCGTGTGCTTTTGGGGTGGTGATGATGGAAGTTTGGCGAGGAGTTGTTGGAAGTACGGGCGGTGGTCTGGGTCGATAGGTGCGGTCGGACCGAAGATGGCGGAGATGGAAAATTTGGCGTGGTTGCCGGTGTTGGTAGGTGATGCGGGTGTGGTAAAGGTGAGGGTGGCGGTGATGGTGTTGATGTCCTAGCCGGAGGGGTGTGGCCAGGGCGACGTCCGATTTTGGATGAGACGGGGGTTCCCACGATGGTGGTGACGGGTGATGTTGTGCGCTGTCGGAACAGGGCGAAAGAGGGGGTGATGGCAGTAGCGGTGGTGGCTGTAGACGATGGCCGTTGGGTCGCGTCTGTGGTCGGGGTTGGGGACTGGCTCTGACTGTGATGATGGTCGGGGCCAGGATGCGGGTACGGTAATGATCAGAATGGCTGATACGGAGGTTAGGGGCGACAGTGGTGGCTGTTATGGAGGTTATCGACGGGTTTGGTTGCCATCGTGTCGGGTTGTGTCCGACACGACGGAAAGGATTCTCCAGAATTGTTGGGCACGAGATGGGGAACTTGTTGTATATGTAACGGTTATATATAGTGGATGGACAGGGAAGACAGACACGATGCATTTTGTGTTTGTGGAGAATTTTGTGGATGGTAGAAATTTATGGATGAGTACCTCTCCTTATATAGGAGGTAGGAATTCCCAGTTGGATAATGATTGGATTTGTTTAAATCCCTGTTAGATAATACGCTATTTATTTTAAATCAAATTCAATAAATTTCGAATCCAAATCTAAATCAATTTAAATCTAATTAAATTACATCCTTCAGGTTAAAATCAAATAAGATAAATCTACTTTGGAATATAGATATTAATTTAACTATTTAAATAAATCCATAAAATCAAATCAAGATTTAATTTTGCCACAAAAATTTTAAAATATGTTTTCCAAAAATACTAATAATAATAATTTCAAAAATTACATTATTATTTAAAAATAAAAAATAAATAATTACGAAATATATAAGTATGCACAAATAATATTTACATAAATATACTTTTTTAGTATGCCATTTTATAAGAATATTATTTATTATTATGACTGTATAAATGAAAGGCTTTTCATAAATAAAATTATAAACTTGGAAATCTTGGTACGATAGCTAGAATAATTATTATATATATTATTTTGAAACTATAAAATAAAAAAATATATATTTTTTAAAAATATGTATGCTCACACATATTCGCACTCGTCGAGCAATTTTGAAAAATAAAATTTTACGCGCGACGTACAATACAGCTACGCGACGTACAATACAAAATAAAAATCAGTACAAATTTTAAAAAAAAAATCGTAGTAGAAATTTAGGGGGTTTACAAAACCCATGTTACATGCATCGCTGAGCTTTGCATGTGGGTTTGTAAGGAGAGTTGGCGCATCCAGACTTAGTTCATGTGCAAGGGCAACCCCCACACCTAAGTTCTGTGATGTCCTTGAAGACAGCCTCGTGCTATACGCATTGGGGTCCATCTTTTTGCTGTGGGCGCATAGGCCTTAGAGACTGGCTTTGGACGCATGCTTCTTGGTAGAATGTTTGAGCTTCCTCGATGTGGGCGCATAGTATGGATCAGCCGAGCCTGGGTGCATAGCCTTGGGCGCATGACCCTGGATGCCCAGTCTGTTGAAGACAGAAGCTTTCTGATTTGAGTTATGCACCCAAACACCCCCTTGGGCGTATAGCTTTGGGCGCATGCTTGGTGGAACAGCGTTGTTTTCTCCCAGCTTCGCCTCCTTCATTTGTGAGCCTAGCTGGGTTTGTCCAGAGTGTCAAACACTCCGATTCTTGGCAACGTAGTGCTTTCATTTGCCAAGTCTCGAGCGTCGAACACTCTGTTGTTGCTTGCGCAAGAAAGAAGTCGTTGGGCTAGTAGAGCCCGGAACGGTGTGAGCCTTACTTATTTGGGGAGCTTCTGTGGTAGAGTCATGCACCCATGTGACAGAGTCCTCCAGTTGCATATATGCTATGACACTAGCAGGATATGCACGACGAGCCTTCGGAAGCCAAGTCTTCTGAGTCTTGTTTGGCTTCACCGATTTTGAGGGAGTAGAGCCGTCCCTCGAGAGCATCTCTTCGAATGCCTGCTGATCGAACTTTACGATCAGCATCTTCTGAGTGCTCCCTACTTTGTCGATATCGGATTGCATCACCACCTTCTCGTCAGAGAAAAAGGTAGTCCCCAGCAGAGTTTCCATTTTTGTGGACACACATAAAAAGAAAAAGAAACGCTATCTTTTCTTTATTGGCGCAAGGCACCACAAATCGAGTAGGCCTGAAAGATCCTGCACTGAGGATCCCCGAGTACAAAAAAGAATTCTGGGAATGGGACGATGGAGATCGAACGGCAGTTGCTTCTTTACTCCGTTGACACTCCGATTACAAAAGTGGGAGAAAACCTAAGAAAATTGCTAACTTTCGGCTCACTGGCAAGAAGTGCAGCAATTTGGCTCTTGAAAATGCTCTCCGTTCTCTGTTTTGAAGAGGGATGAGACCCCTTTTTATAGTAGTTTCTGAGCTGGAATGATGTTATGCGCCCACATGAGAAAATATACTAGTTTTCATATGGGCATATGGTCTTGCTTTGGGCGCATAGGATGTAGGCGCATGCAAGATGCATGGTCGTGGGTTGATCGTGGTGCTGACGTGGTCGCATGCTTTGGTGCACGACTGCTCGTGGAGACTGACGTGGCCGTACACTTCGGTGCACGTTTTGATCATAGCCTTGACCGAGTCAGGGGATGTTTTGGCTTGGGCGTATAGCCCTATTTCAGGCTATGCACCCTCCATCTGGAGGAGCTTGTCTTGGGCGCATAGAGCTTCACAGGATGGCTTGGGCGCATAGAGCTTCACATGATGACTTAGGCTCATATGTCCTCATTGGCTTGGGCGTATATGTTCTCATTGGCTTGGGCGCATAAGGCTTCATTGCTGAAATTTTTATGCTTCTACAGGGGGCTCCATATGCGCCCACAACAGGACATACATACGCGCCCACAGGAGCTAGGGCGCATAGTAGTACGGCCCCCGGCCTCGTGCTGGCTAAGTCCGGAGAATGAGCGGGAAAACCGAAATTTGAATTCGCTGAAGGGGGCTGGCCCGCGGCCGCCATCCCTGAGACGGGCCGAAGAGGGACCTGGCATGGGACGGCCGCCTCCCCCTGGTGTGCTACGGAGGGGCGCCGCACGCCGCCCTGAGCCCGGCCAGAGCCAGTCGGTGCTCCGACGATGACAGAGGGGGGACGCAGAGAGAAGGCCGGGAGAGAAAGGGGAGGGCCGATGAAGCTCTTGGGAGACGAGGGTGGAGGGGGGAGGGGGAGGCGGAGGAGGGAGGCCAAGGCGAGCCGAAAGGGAGGCCGGAAGGGAGAAGTCGAGGAACGGCCGGCGATGAAGGGGAAGGCTGCCCGAAGACGGCGATGAGGTCAGGGGGGTTCGCCTGGCCGCATTCTGGAGAGGGCCACCTTGCGGAGGGGGGGAGGGGGAAGAGGAGGGGCCATGGAGGGGGGTGAGGGAGGAGGGATGGGGCGGTCGGTCGCCGGCCTAGGCAGGGCCGGTGGGGGGGACCTGGAGAACGCAGACCTGAGGGAGCGGAGGGAGCTGGAGAAGCCATCGTGTATATATATATATATATATATATATATATATATATATATATATATTTGTGTGATCTTGTCGCTAACATTTTTAATTTGTTAAATTTTGCTGCCTACTTTATTCACCCCCTCTAGAGTATTACGCTTTATGAATTCGTTCCTACACAATCTACTCGTCGCCCTAAAGCACAGTGACTCCGTTGCCTGAAATACAGTCCACTCATAGCCCTAAGAGCGTAGTGACTACGTCGCCAAAAGCACAAGCCCGCTCGTCGCCTAGAAGCGTAGTAGCATCAAAAGCTCCGTTGGAAGTGCAGCTCGCATAGCGACGCAGCCTTACGAAGTGACATGTCTCCCCGTGGCCAGATGGGTGCTTGTATCTTTCAGGATACCACCCTATCGGTTTGTTTAAACCGCTACTCTTAAGATAAGACAGAGTTTGATTTTATGATAAGAGTAATATCTTATCGATTTGTTTAAACCACATATAAGGATGGAGTTTGTTCTTATGGACGAGAGCCATATCTACCTGGTTTGTTTATACCAATGGCCCTCTAAGATAAGATAAAATCCAACTTCGAGAATAGGAACAGAATTTGTTCTGGTTCATCCTATCAACAAATAAGCACACGCCACGTGTCGTTTATTCAGTTATCTTGATAACTTCAAAAGATCTCGATAGAAGAGAATCTTTGTGTCTGCCACGTGTCAGCTCAGCAGTAGCCCTCATCGTGACCGCCTTAAGATTCTTCCATATCTGTCCGTGCAGCGTATCTGCACAATCCTTATGCACCTCGCATATATGCTTCCTCCTATAAATATGAAGAGTTTTCCTTCGATAAAGAGGCTTCAAAATCTTCAACTTCGACACCCTCTTGATTGGAAACTCTAGAGTTTCAATCACCAGCACCAGAAAGCCAAAGCAATTTCAAATTGTCATCAGATCGTCAACGGAGTAAAAGAGCCGCTGCAGTGCTCAATCTCCACCGTCACACTTTTTCAAAAAATTTGTACTTAGATCTCATGTTTAGGAATCAATTGTACTCTTTTTACGTTTAATATACAAAAAGTTTGTATAACCTTTTGTCATGGCAAACAAGGACGAAAGTACTGATTCCCCACCTGTTTGCTTGCAGATTCAGAATATGTTGGGCTCATGGCGGTTGGCTTGGACGCACCGAGGCATGGAGTCCTTAACATTTTGGACGAGCTATCTCATTGGCGTTCGGACTTGCAACTTGGAGATGTTCGGTCGAAGACTACTTGTTGGCTATAAAGAGACATAATGTATAGAACAATGTACCTTTGTGAGCTAGAGAGATCATGAGTGCTATAAGACAATTGGCATTGTTTATGAGTTGGGCTATTCAGTGCCTTTGTAACCTCAGTTCATTTATCAATAAAAGAGATTCTTATTATATACTATGTTTCCTTCCACTGTGAATGCTATCAAATTGAGATAAACTTATGTGAATCTGTCATCTTGCCTTGTACGAGCACAACTCCAGGCTCGTGCGGCATCACGCCCAGCAAGGACGATTGACTCGGATAAAATCTAGTGAGGACGAGCGATTTTCTGGGTCAGGGCATGACATGTGGTCACACCAAATCGATATCGTACATATCGTAAATAGTACACATACATCTCACGTATGTATTGTCTTATTCGTAGGCCGTATTACCCAAGTCGACCACATATTGAACATGGTATTTCAATTACACTTTGTTTCTAGTCGTGTATATTCTTGATCATGGTTATTCTCGTAGTTGTTCGTGTTGCAAGTTGCGTCGCATGACATTGTTCTGTATCACATGTTCTGGTTCATTTATTTCTCGTACTTACTTTATTGTTTTATTTTTATTGTACAACATTTGTTTGGATGGATGTACTTTGCTCCTTTTCTGACTGAATCGTTGACATATTAGGCCAGAGCATGTGGATGGCATTTGATTGAACGATGACTTGTGGAAGGTTCTAGAAGACTTAGATTCTATTTGAGATATATGTAGCAGATGATTTTGATGAGATAGATGTATGTGTTGTAGTATTTCTTTTGTGGATATGGATTACCAAATTTGTCTCCGGAGGATTTGACATGTACTATGTACTCAAAGTAATAGTGGATGCTGTGGTCGTGTGTTGTTTGGTTTTGGTTTTATTTCTTTTATAGTTTCATTATTGAGCAAAAGATCAATTTTATGATAAATTGGTGACTATTGAGGTCTAGACAGCTAACTAATGGCGATTTTGTGGTATATGTTGGCGTATGTGGGCAAGGGTGATCGTGACAAGTTATATCTGTAACAACTTCTAAAAGAGATTGGAGAAGAAGCAAGATCGGAAGTAACAAACATGTGGTATGATAATTAGTTAGCTATCCATATTGTTACCAATTATGTATTCCATGAACAAACAAAACACATCGAGATCGACGTCCACTTTGTCTGTAATTAATATCAGATGTGACTGATAATATTTCATTATATGAGAACTGGAGATTAGATAGCTGATATAATTACAAAGAATCATTTAAGACCTCGGATTCATTTTCTATGTAACAAACCGGACATGATTGACATCTATGCCCCAGCTTGAGGAGGGTGTTGAATATTAGTGTATTAGTCAAATGGACTTTAGTCCCATATTGGTTAGAAATTAGTGAGAGACTAACTCCTCTCCTATATATAATGTACTCCCTCATTATTAATAAATCATCATATTATAAATCGTCCTATTATTATTATCCTGTTTACAAGGAGCATACCCCATAAAGATATATTTAGCAGCACGATGACTAACTTATCAATTGTAGAACCCCTAAAATTTTACTATTTTTTTATTATTGTTAGATTGGTTATGGTAGTTAGAGATAGATTTAAATATATTTACGAGTTTCATTAGATAAAATGGTATTTCTATAATATCCTAAAATATATGTGCTAAATATTTTATAAATACAATATATGAAAATATTGTAAAAAAATATGTTAATAGAATTTTATTATTATAATTTTGTTTATGTAAAAAAAATATTTTCCCTAATTAACATTTTTTTTCTAGAATTTGATTTATTGAATTTATTTTTGGTAAAGTTTATTTTACGTAAAAAAAATTATTGTTCATAAGTTCAAAGATTCACATCTCCATAATTAGCTAAGTTATTTTAAATAAAGATTTTGATTTATGCAAATATATTTTAAAAAAATTCTACTAAGTATCAAATATAATTTAAATTATTTGATAATATTAACAATTAATTAAAGTTATGATTGTAATCAAATATTAATTAAGATTAGACTAATTTGGTTTTTGAAATTTGTTTAAGTTAATTTTATGGTAAGATTTATCTATCGGGGTCGTAAGATTTGATTCATATAGTTTTAAAATTATTTATTTAATTAATTATCTTATTAATAGATTAAATATTTTCTAAACAAGTATCCTAATTTATATTTAAACAATTATTTAAACAAATCATGATTTCTCTTAATTATAATCCTAATAGAATTCCTCCAGGCAATCGTTAGCTTATCACCATATTTGAATTAAATCATATCTCTATTTAAACAAATCTAGCAAGTAGGATTACCAAATATCCTAAGTAAATCTAATCCTATTGGAATCATATCTATAATTATTTAAGCTATTTTTTATTTGAACTAATCATAATCCTATCCAAATTAAGTAATCCTAATCATATAAACATTAATTAAATTATAATAATATTTAAATTAAGTAATTGCTACTCATTTTATATATATATATATATATATATATATATATATATATATATGTATATATATATATATATATTTTTTTTTAACACTTATGAAATAAAATCATCTCTTACTTTACCCTCAAAAATTTTCTCTTTTTTGTTCAAATAGCCCAAAATTCGTCAAAAAGTCATCCTCATTTTTCAAAAGCTCTAGCAATTTTGAAGGGCTATAACTCCTAACTCGGGACTTCGTTTCACCTCAATTACTTTGTTTCAACCATATTGAGGTTAGCTTCAATAATATATAATTTATTTTAGCAAATTTTTAATATATTTTTCTATAAAATTATTTGAGTGTCAATTGTCCGAAAATTGATGCGTCGTACTACTTTCGATATTTTGGGAGATACCGGACTCAGTTTTGCTTTTCGTTTGATGTTACAAAATGCTGACATGAAGATCTACAACAATAAAAAAATTTAGAAATTAATTTTAAATTTAACTTTGGGACACATAATATTTAGTTATTTACCTAGTAATGGTATATATATATATATATATATATATATATATATATATATATATATATATATATATATATATATATATATATATATATATATATATATATATATAAGTAATTTACGGGACAAAGATACGGGATAATTTAAAAGAAACAAATTCTTTACCGAGAGAAAAGAAAAAAAAATACGTGGCTTCGTCTTTCTTAAAAAATCTAAATATTTGCTAACAAACAAATATAAAAAATAATGTATCTTTCAAAACAAATCTATTTAATATAAATTATTTACATCTAAATCATTCGATAAAAATAAATCTAACCTATAATCTATCTTTCAAAGCAAATATAAAAAATAATCTATCTTTAAAAAAATCTATATTTAAAAATATTAATTTTAACGTTAATATTAATGTTAATATTAATTTTAATTTAATATTAATTTTAATGTTAATATTAATGTTAATATTAATATTAATATTATGTTAATATTAATGTTTATTTTAATATAATTTTAATATTATAATAATATTAATGTTAATGTTAATATTAATGCTAATATTAAGTATAATATTAATTTCAGTATTATTTTTAATTTTTAATATTAATGTTAAAACTGAAATAAAATTAACACTAAAATTAACATTAATTTAACAATAATAATTAAAGTTAGCATTAACACTAAAATTAACATTAAATACTAATACTAAGATTAATATTAATATTAACATTAAAATTAAAACTAATATTTTAAAATAGATTTGTTTTGAAAGATAGATTATTTTTGAAACAAATCTATCTATTTTTTTAAATTACATTTTTTTTATCAGTCTTTGTTCAGAAAAGATCATTTCTATTTTAAAATTAAACTGATGGATAGAATTTGTTTATTTAAAACCAAGACAGATTTGTTTTAAAACTGAGAAGATTTAAAAATTTGGAAGAGAAACATCCCGTAAGTTGTTGTTGTTGTGTGTGTATATATATATATATATATATATATATATATATATATATATATATATATATTATTTATTTATTTATTTATTTATTTTAACCAAACAGCATTTTATTGAATAATAAAGGTGGCTCATAACGAGCAGTACAGGTGCCAGGGTCCAAAACACACAAAAAAGCCCTGGAAGGCAAAGTAGAAAATACATAAAGGTCAAATTTGAAATTTCAAAAAATTTCAAAATTTGAATTGGGTCTGCAAAATATTTAAAAATAGCGGGTGTGGGCGCACGGCCCTAGGGGGTGCACACTGCCAGAGTGTGTGAATTTTTTTTTTTTTTTTTTTTGGATCGGAATGCTAATAGGAAGTTTTTTTTTCTTTTTCTTTTTTTTTGGAAAGGAAAAAACGAATTTTCAAAAAGAAATTCAAAATTCAAAAGCGCGTGTCCCGAGGGCGGTCGCACGCGAGACCCGAGGGCGGGGAGAACGCGTGGCCCGATGGCGCGCTGCTCGAGGGCGCGCTGCCCGAGCGAGGGGGGTTCTGCCCGAGGGAGGGGCGCGGGACTCGAGGACCCCCTCCAGCGCGCGGGCCCGGTGAGG
>JANAVB010034665.1:0-40000 GCA_029216955.1 Iris pallida | reverse complement strand
CATCAACAACCAAATCTCCAGCTGGCAAAGTATATCCCCCCACATAAACGTGGTATGGATAACTCACCCCAACTTCCAAGTCTTGATTCAGAAGTTCCTCCCCTCCGGATTAATGAGATACTGGAGAGTTGTTATTCGGCCCCATCAGTCAAGACGGTTCGTCCGGATCATATGGTGATAGATCCCCTTGAGGGAAGTCTTCAAACCTCGTCCTACATTTCACTTCCCATGCTGATCCCAGGTTCTCATCAACTGCAGCAAATTGTATTACTCCTGGACCCCACCCTGCCAATTATTACCCATCAATATCTTCCATTTGCTTTAATTTCAACCAAACAGAGATCCCCCTTCCAAGTTCCCTAATCAATCCATATCCTGATAGTAGGGAGACCCTCCACGAATCATCTCCTCCTTTACTTGGTGGTAGCAGTCATTTACATATTATTCCATCCGATCAAACAAGTGGGGAGGGATTCACAGTTCGTAATGTCCATCCTAACAAAATCTCTTGGAAGAGACTTGCCTGCAAACAGTCATACCCCCAGGAAGCCAAGATCTCTCGTCTAGACGGTTCACGGAAACGTAAAGTCAAGCCCCCCTTATCTCCGATCCATCCAAAGCGAGTCATGGGACTTCGTTCAAAGTTATCACTCTCTGAAAATGTTGAGGCGGCTGATCGTAATCAGCCGCACGAGAAATGTTGATCTTCTCGTAGAACTGTCGAGGTACGAGGAATTCCTCGACAGTCCAGACTCTCCGCCAATTCCTCTCCGCCACCCACCCCGCCATATTTTTCATCTCTGAAACTATATCATCTCCAACCCACACCGCCCACACACTCCCAACTCTCGGCTATAATAATACCTTTTCGGTCTCTCCTACAGGTCATGCAGGTGGCCTCTGGATTGGCTGGGAAGACTCGATCACAGCTTCAATAAAATTCTCTTCCAAAAACCTATCCTTGCCATTGATGGTAGTCACTCTGCGCCAGCCTGGAATCTCATGTGCGTTTATGGGTGCCCGAAATCGAAAGACAGACCGGAGCTATGGAACACGATGGAGCGCATGGCTGACTCATTCTCCGTTCCCTGGTGTTGTATTGGTGACTTCAATGCTATCGCTAAACCATCGGAGAAGTCGG
This sequence comes from Iris pallida, assembly GCA_029216955.1. Classification (NCBI taxonomy): domain Eukaryota; kingdom Viridiplantae; phylum Streptophyta; class Magnoliopsida; order Asparagales; family Iridaceae; genus Iris; species Iris pallida. Next base: position 38,859 of record JANAVB010034665.1, on the reverse strand, counting down.
GGGGCAGAAGCTTTAGCAATAGCTCGGCGAACCCTTTCATCAAGATGCTGAACCACTGTGGGCTATTGGACTTGGGTTGTATTGGTCCAGCGTATACTTGGACCAATGGTCGCAGTCCAGATTTTCACATTAGAGAACGGCTGGATAGAGCTGTCGCGGATGCTGAATGGTGTAGTATTTTTTCCATTTTCTACTGTCTCTGTTCTTCCCCGGTACAATAGCGATCACTCTCCTATCATCCTCAATACAAACAACAAAGTGCACACAAAAAATAACATCCTATGTTTCGAATCATGTTGGATGACTCATCCTGAATTCTCGGAGACCCTGAAGGACCTATGGTCGAAAAATCTCCCCAATGAGCGATCGGACCTCATGCAGAAACTTCAATTTACTCTTGTGGGTCTCCGCCAATGGGGCAGGAACAAGTTCAGGAATATCAAATCCCGGATTGCTTTCCTCCAAGGAAGGCTCCTCAATATCCAATCTGTTAGTGTTTCCACCGAAGGCCTCCAGGAAGAAGCCACGATTGGGCAAGAACTGAATGAACTACAAGCCATCGAAGAAGCGTATTGGCATCAACGTGCTAAGTGCAATTGGATTAAAGATGGTGACAAGAATACCAAGTATTTTCACACAAAGGCGAACAATAGAAGACGTCGGAATGCGATCCATGCTCTTCAAGATCCAGTTGGCGTATGGAGGACTGATCACAAGATGATTACTTTGATATTGACCGATCATTTCATTAATATATTCCGAGCTGCAGACATCGAACCTATTGAAACGGCCTTCATCAACTCGTCTAACCAAATCACATCTGAAGAAGAGGAAGTCATTGGCTCTGTTCCCAGTTCTGAGGAAGTGGAGCTCATAGTCAGAAGTATGGGTCCCCTTAAAGCTCCGGGACCGGACGGGCTGCCGACGACTTTCTATCAAAAGAATTGGCAGTTGGTGGGTGAAGATATCACTAATATGGTTCAGAGATTCTTTCGTTCGGGTCATCTTCCAGAGGGTTTAAATCATACAAACCTGGTGCTCATTCCGAAATGCCCGCATCCTGCTACCCCTTCCGACTTCAGGCCTATCTCTTTATGTAATATGTCGTACAAAATCATTTCGAAGCTTCTTATGACTCGGATTCGTCCTATGATGGATAGACTTATAGCTCCATATCAGAATGCTTTTGTCCCGAACAGGCACATTACAGATAATATTGTCATTGCACAGGAAATTGTCCATGCTATGAAGAGATTTCCTAAGAAGAAAAATTCTTACATGCTAAGCATAGACATGGCGAAGGCATATGATCGTCTGGATTGGACGTTCATCAGTGATGTGCTTCGGGGGTTTGGCTTCCAAAGACATACCACTTCACTTATCATGAAGTGTATCAGTAGTGCATCATTCTCCATTATTATCAATGGCAGGGCTGAGAGCTTCTTCAGACCTACTAGAGGAATTCGGCAAGGGTGTTCATTGTCTCCTTATATTTTTATCATGTGCACGGATGTCCTCACTAGACTATTTCGGCGCTATGAGAGAGATGATTTATATCAAGGAATTCGGATAAACCGGTACGTCCCGTCCATATCTTACCTTTTTTTTGCTGATGATTTACTTATATTTGGCCAAGCTAGTCCCTCTTCACTTAATACAGCACAATCCATCCTCCAGAAGTTTGCCAAATGGTCGGGTCAATTGATAAATTATGCAAAATCAAGCATTACTTTTAGTAGTAAAGTTTCATTGCAAGAGCAAAAGGCGTTGGCTGACATCCTTCATCTCCATATCATGCCTACGAAGGCTAAATACCTGGGTCATAATCTCCTTCTACACAAGAGTCGACGAGCCACCTATGACACTCTTGTAGACAAATGTGATACTCGGCTAGCAGGTTGGAAAACAAAACTTCTATCACATGCGGGCAGAGCAGTACTCATCAAGTCGACACTTGGAGCCATGCCGATATACCATATGTCAGCCTACAAAATTCCCCAAGCAATTACTAATAAATTAGCACAACAGCATCGTGCTTTTTGGTAGGGTCATGAAGTTGCAGAGAAGAAACTTCACTTCCTTGCTTGGAACAAGATCGCAAAACCGAAACAAGAGGGTGGTCTGGGATTTCGCAATCCTAGTTGGGTCAACGATGCTCTTGTGGGGAAGCTCCTCTGGAGATTTCTCGAGCAGCCAGACAAATTGTGGGTCAGACTATTGAAAGGTATCTATCTTCAAAATAATTCGATTTGGCTAGCTAAAAAGAATCGAAGAGCGTCGCCGACTTGGGCGAGTATGTTTGATATGCGAGGCTTCATGGTGAACCATATTTGTTGGAAAGTTAGAAGAGGATGGTTAAACATCTACTCAGATCCATGGATTCCAAACCTCCATGGATTTCGGCCAGCAGATAACCGCCAAATCCCTACGAGTCCAAATCTAGTTCGTGAACTGATGAATGATCAAGGTACGGATTGGAATCTACCCCTCATCTCTTCTATATTCTTCCCTCTTGAAGTTAAAGCAATTACAAACATTAAACTCGGAGAAGTTGAACGTCCAGATGAACTTATATGGACTAGTGCCATCAATGGGATATTCTCCTCGAAGTCCCTGTATGAAACTATACGTAAACAGGCTCCAAACTCATCAGCTGTTGCGGAGGATCCCTCCCCAGGCAAGCAGGTATGGAAAATTAATAATATCTCACCGCGGGTTCAGATGTTTACATGGAGACTTATGCAAAATGCCTTGCCACTGAATGCTGCAATCAGAAAACGCATCCCTCATATTAATCCTCTCTGCCCATTCTGTCTATTACACGAGGAGGAGGCTAACCATTTATTCCTACATTGCCATATAGCTCGTGAAGTATGGTTTCTATCTCCGCTGGGACTCCGAGCATCGGAACATCTTTCTATCAATACTCTTCTTGCTGAATGGAGTAAATCATCGACGTCTCATGAGGCTTTCCGCTTAGCAGCATATGTTGTATGGGCTATTTGGAAAGCTAGGGGAGAGTGCTTATTCAGACAAGTTACGCCTATTCCTCGACGCATTGTTGAAGTAGCTCTGTCCATTTACCATGCATACTCATACAAAGATTCTGGTAAATATGAGGAGATTTGTAGGCGTCGTAATGAATACCTCTCTCTCAGCAAATGGCGTCCACCACCAGAGGACCTCATTAAAATCAATATTGATGGTGCCACATCGCAATTCTTCATAGCTGCAGCAGCCATCGCCAGAGACTCCAATGGTAATTTCGTGGGTGCCATGACTTGGCACGGCCATGCGTTATTCTCTGCTCATACCAGTTTACAAGCAAAAATCCAGGCTATTCGTTTGGGCTCATTGCTGAGAAACACGTTTAGTCAACAAGGGGTGATCGTAGAAGGTGACTCATTAACAGCTACAAGGATCTTCAAGGGGGAGATGAATCTATCTCCATGGCAATTGAGAGACTGGATTCGGTCCATTAAAGAGTCAATACATCCGAGTTCCCTGGTGGGACTCCAATTCGTCAGGAGGGAAGGCAATTTGGTGGCACATTGTGTTGCTCAGCATGCGCTTAGAAACTCCTGCTCTTCTACTTTTAATTTTGTTCCTGAGTTTCTAACTCAAGTTATTGAAGAGGATAAAGCCCTCTCTGTTAACATTTCTTCTATTAAATGAATAAAAGTCCAAGGTTACTACTCAAAAAAAAATACAATTTGAATATCAAAATAATTTCTAAGATTAGTATAATTCTAGGTTACTCGAAAAAATAATGAATAAATAAATAAATTAAATTAAATAGAAACTTGGATGGGAAATTACAATATTCCTGTAAGAGGTTAGGACTATCAACTTTGTTGACAGTCCTAAAGAAATTGTTCGAAAATATTTATTGACGGTGAGTTCCAATTGAAACTCACTGTTAGTATATTAAAACACCATAGAATCACATATTATAGATGCCACGGAAGTTTCATAAACATAAACTTTCACAAATATCACAAAACATCGTAGAATCACATGCCACACAAGTTTGATAACCAAGAGGTAGAACATGCCACACAAGTTTCATACCAATAAAGTCTCATTGTCCAAAAGTTTTATAACTAGAATTACAATATCCAAAAAAAATATTGATACTAACAAAAATTTCATGAAGTCAACAAAGTTTACAACATCCAGATATATTGAAATAAAAAAAAATAACACTAGTTGGCTAAATTGTGCAAACCGGTAAGAATGATTTTGTTCCTGACGACTTCCCCTAATATGTCAAAATTTTAGCTACTGCACTTTCTTGTGCGGCGTCACAATACATACCAGGTCGTTACATATATTTGAAATGCAATATAGTTGTCGAACGACAACAACATAGAGCAACCTTCTGAACGAGTCAAAATTGGACTGGTCGGCTGCTGAGAAGGCCATGAACCGTCATCTGGCCGGGTTCGGCCAATAGGCACGTCTTCATCGGAGGAGGAAGAAGACGGAGGACTAGCAGGAGCCAATGTCTTCGAATGAGACTGGTGGGCCGACGAGTGATTTGTCTCCGCAAAACTGAAAAAAAATAGTTTAGGATACAGGGATAAACAACTGGGAGTGTAAGGACTGTCAGGAAAATCTCTAGTCCTTATGCATAATAGGACTATAGGATTTTCCTACAGTCCTACATATACTAAAGGACTGTATGAAGATTCTACAGTCCTACATATACTGCTGGACTGTAGAATTTGCCTGCAGTCCTATCGATTTTCAGCCTGACTATAGGCAAATAAATTCTACAATCTGATTTTTCTATTCCTTAAATTGGATTTATGGGATTCGAAACAAATAAATATCAACCCTAAATTAGTTCTAAACTAGTTTATCTAATTATTTTAGGCATTACCAAATATTCACGAAAATTAAATAAAAAATACAAATAATATTTCAAAACCCTAATGAATGGAGGAAGAATATTGGAGAATATTAGAGACATACCTAGATTGTGATGAAGGTTTGGGTTTGGATGTCATTGCTTGGAATTGGAGGAGTTGGAAAAAAGAATTGTGGTTTAGAAAGAGAGAAAAAGGGTTTGAAAATTTAAAGAGAACAGAAATTTTAGAATAAAGGGTTTAGTGAAGGTTTGGGGAGTTGTCCTGAGTAAAATTTAGGGTTGTTGTAGCACCCAGTTTTCTGAAATTGGGGATTTTTGAAAATTTATTATTTTTTTATTATTAATTAATAGTATTTTAGTCATGATATAATTTTTGGTGATTATTAGTGTAGTTAAACCATTTCTAAAGTCATGCTAAGTCATGACTTATGACTTTGTGATTTTGGTTAGTATAACTTAGTGTAAATCCTAGTTTTCTCTAACCTAGAAGTTGCCATGACCATGAGAACTTGACCATAGACTTACAATATCAATTAGTGATTTTTATCCTAAAGGGTATTTTGGTAAATTTCTAGGAATTATTTGGAATTATTTAGATTTATGTGTTTTTATTATTGTTTAATTATTGATTAGTGTCATGTTAGTCCCTAACCTAGTTTAGCACTAATCTAGAGGTTAGCTACTAACCTAGAATGACTAAGAGGATAGATATTTGGTCATGGTTAAAGTGAGATAAATATCTAGATATTTATCATATGATATTTTGCTTGATTTATGCAAAATATCAAGCCTTTACCACGAAAGTCCTTGCCTTAACCTAGAAGCAAGCCTAGGACCCTCCCCCCTTGCTATGGCCGGCCAAGGACCCCCCCCCCCCCCTTGGCAGCCCACCATCCTATATTAACCCCATTGCTTCATTCATGATCATTTTACATGAAATTAAACCTAGAAAAATCCCTTTTCTTCACAAACCCTTAACTCGATCAATTTTGATCCAAATAACCTCTAGTCTTTTGCTTTGGGACCCTAGTACACTGAGGAGGCTAAGGGAGGATAGCTATCCAAGTTTCACAAGGCAAGGACACAGCAAAGCTAGTGGATACACACCCCTCATTCCTTGAGTTTTCAAGAAATTCACACATAGAGGTAAATATATCTAAACCTAGTTATTATACTGTTTTTTCTTCATATATGCATGCTCATAGATATAACCTAGCTGTGGGTAAGGTTTGGTGAAATCTAGGAATTGTTTGGTGTCTGTATCGGACACGTATCCTATTCCAAAAATCAGTGTTTGATAAAATACCTCAAAGAAAAGGATTTTCATAAATTTCAAAACTAATTACATGGACTTGTAGCCTAGACCTAGCTAACCCTAACCCCTAGTGACTGAGCACGAGTTGTGTCCTTTTTCGTGTCCAAATCGGACACGAACTCACGAGAATTGTACTGCACACTGTCACATTTTGTGTCCTGCTACCCGACACTAATAACTCACTGGACACGCCACGTGGACACGCCAAAATTGGCATAGAGCACGGGGCACTGACTGACAGGTCATCCCCAAAGTTTGGGATGACCTCGTGTCGTGTCGGACACGGAATCGTCCCCGCAAGGGTCGCGCACTGCACTGCACAGTCGAGTTTTTGGCTCTGACACGGGTCTCGTGTCCCACGTACACGAGTCGTGGACACGTGTCAGAGTGACACATGTGTAGTAGACCCTAGGGCAAACCCCAGGACACGAGCACGTGGTGTGTCGTGTCCTGTGTCGCGAACACGAGGTGTTCGACCGCGTGCACGACGCGGTCTGAACGTGTGTGAAACCCCTTCTGATACGCACCTAGAACTCGGACACGACACGGTTTGGATACGTGTCAGGGTATCTAAACCCTAGCCCTAGACCTAGTCGACACGTGTGTACAACCACGAGACGTGTCGTGTCTCGTGGTGTGTCCACGAGAGTATGGAACGTGTGCACGACACAGTAGGTGTCTTTGTATATAGGATTTACCCGATTGGGTTTATATTAGTGTGGACACGTGGTGTCGTATCGTGACCATGTTTCAGGTACCCTAGACACTAGAGGACACCTAGGGGCTCAGTTACCAACCTAGGGAATCGAGCCATAGCTCGGTTTTGTATGAGAAATTGGGTTTACCTAGTTAGCCTATGCACAGTCCATTTTTCCAGTTTTTAGGATTAATTTCCAGTTTTCTAAAACTGAATTTCAAATCTATTTTTGATATAATTTATACATGTATATGTGTATTTTAGTATGTGTATACATAGTATATATGTATATGTGAGTGTGGGTCAATTTTGGGAGTATTTGGTTATATATATGTGTAGTTGTATATATATACATATGTATGTATATATGTAGGCTGTGTGTGTGTGTGTTTGGGTCTGGGTTTGGGTTCCAGAACCTGGAACATCCCCCCTGACTGTTCAGTCTCTCTCTCTCTCTCTCACTCTATGTCCATCTCTCTCTCTCTCTCTATATATATATATATATGTTATATGTATATATATATATATATATATATATGTATATATATATTTGGTTATATATTGGTATATATATAGTAGAGGGTATATGGGTCTATATATATATATATATATATATATATATATATATATATATGAAAATGTATATATATATATATATATGTATATGTTAGCTATTTATATATGTATATATATATTATGTCTATATGTGAGTGTGTATATATGGTTATATATATATATATATATATATATGTGGGGTATATGGGTATTTATATATAGTGGCTATATATATAGGTTTTACATTATATAGTGTATGTATATCTATATCTATATAGGTAAACCTAGAACTAGTTGACCTAAGCTAATAGCCTATGGGCTATAGCTATTAGCCTATGGCCTAGGTTACAAGCCTATGGCATTAGAGGCTAACCCAACTAACCCTAATGACCCAAAACCCAACTTGTTGACCCTTGTTGACTAAGGGTTGACCAAAGTCAACCTTAGGTCAAAAGTGACCTAGTTAACCTAGAAATGACTAGGAATGACCTAAAACAACTAGTTTAGCTAGTTTGACTAAAACCCTAACTAGTAGACGTAGTTTGACCTAGACTTGACCCAGATTGATCATGTTGACTAGTATTTGACTAGTTTGATTAGAAAGTTGACCAAGAGTTGACTTTTGACCAGATTGACCTAGAATCATGTAGTATGCATTGTATAATCTATTTTTACCATTGTGGAAATGTTGTGACCTGTTTTACTCTAAATAGGACTCTGTGATACCAGTTCGGACATCTAATGATATCAGTCATACAGGATGACAGGCGAGTACATTCTCTGATCTTTTTATACTTGTTAGGACTTATATTCTTGCTTTAGATTACTTTACATGATGCTGTCACGTCATTATCACGGATTGGTACTATATGGATCTTGTTATACGATGTTATCTCCCTCGGGGTGCATCAGATATAGTTGTCATATGCTTTTCACGAACATCTTGTATTTCATGTACACCGCTTTCATGTATACTCTTGTGCAATCTTGTACTCTCATGATCACGCGAGCAAATATGATAAAAACCTCTTGTGCAAAGTAACGTAACTTGACTGGATTCTTGTGTATTGATTGGGGAGGGTGAGTAGGAAATGGTTATGTGATCAAATCCCATCTTGTACAAATTCTTGTGAAATCTTGTGAAATCTTGTATATGTCCTAAGCCGTTTATATAACCATATCATGCTCTAAATCACAGGTTACCTACAGTTCTTACTTATCATATATATAGATATTTCCAGTTATCAAATCTCTCTCGTTTTACATATATTCTTTACAGTTCATGTATCTTACTCTATGCATGCTTTACATTTTCCAACCTGATATGAACTGCGTGAGATGTATTGTGCTCGTTCCTGTCCTGACTGGGCCTGTTGAAAATATTACAGATGATGATGGTGACTGTCCTACCTTCTATGGGACACATGAGGGTGACCTTCAGGATCCTGAGGAGCATCTAGCTCAGTAGAGGGTGCCTAGTCTAGTCTAGTGTTTACAGTTTTCATTTTGTATCGGACTGTTCCGATTGTTAGTTGTGACTTAGTTATATTTCAGGTCTTGTACTTATTTGTGTTGGACATCTACTTGTGTGGTGTGATAACTCTATATATATTCAGTTCTTCCTTTCATCTGATTCCATATCATGTTCTATCTTATCTTTCCTAGACTTGTGTTTGAGATATAGAGTTGAGATGTTATGTTATACCTCCGTGCGGAGATGACAGGTTTATATGTCTTATTGTTAGATATTAGTTGTTATAGATGACCTATACAGCGTTCTACCGCCGACACTGCGGCGTAGGCTGGACGTACCCACGTTCTCGTGCCCCTAATCAGGGTGCGGGTCGTGACACATTTTTGTGGTGGCCCATGCAGGTCGAGAGTCGCATTTGTGCGATTTCGTAGTAGCACAACGACTTAGTTGTACTGCTACGAGCCTGCGATAGAATATAGGAATTAAGGTATTAGGATGAGAGTATACTCAATCACTGTTAGGATTTCATAAGAGATTCCGGGACGACCCTTGAGAATCTTATTTTGAACTTCGATATTGAAAACCCTTTTCCTCTTATTTTAATTCACCCTCACTCCTTGATGTTTAAGGGATCTTGGACTATTTAACCTTATTCATCATTACCTCCCTTATATTTTGACCTTCTTTACTGCTAATTTAGCCTTAGTTTTGCAAGCTTATATTTTATCGAGCTTGATCACGACATATTTTATTGGGGGCTAGTACCCACTAACATATTATCTAATCAGGGCCGGTGCATGATGGTCTGATCAACCTATTGCACTTTGGTTCGCTTTCATATATTATTCTACATGGATGGAGCCACTTGCAGGTTCTGTTCTTTCAAATCCATTCCCATCTTGTTTCATTATATCTGTCTTGAAATCCAATTTCATATGCTCCTACCTATTTCTTATTTTTGATGAATTTGACCTGATAGTTCTTTTGATTTTATCTCTTACTTAGGAGTGGGAGTAGGAGTAGGAGTAGGAGTAGCTCTAATTGTTAATATAATCCTTTAGGAATGAATTGATGTATGTGCTATACCTTTGACTTAGAAGAGTAGCTCTAACCATAGAATGGTAAACCTCTTAACCCTATTGATTCATTGTTTTCTTACCTACCTAGTCTAATACCCATAGTCACAGACTATCCCATTTAACCTATCCTTGTACTACTATTGCATCACAACTTCTGGTTTAAATTTAGGCCATTGACCATTCCCACTCTAATTATGATCATCGTAGGCACATTACCATGACTTTTAAATTAGGAGCACAAGACTAGTTGTTTTCTCAAAACCAATTTCACAGGCATGACCTAGACTTGACAACCTACACCCATGACCTTAGTATCCCACTAAGGCACACCATTTTATACTTCAATTGCTTAGTACGACTTTCCTGACACAAGACTTCATCCTAAATTACCCCATAGAGTTACTTTTGATTCCAATTTAAATTGAGGACACCCTTGACCTAAACCTGCCAGTCCAATTTATTGGACATGACCCAGTATAGGTCTACTATCCACATTTTACTTGTTGACCTTGTATGCTGCTAAGTAGTAACTCTGACTTTGATTGTTGAGTGTTTGACCTAGAAGGAGTATGACCATTCTAATTTCGAGGACGAAATTTTCTAAGGAGGGTAGACTTGTAGCACCCAGTTTTCTGAAATTGGGGATTTTTGAAAATTTATTATTTTTTTATTATTAATTAATAGTATTTTAGTCATGATATGATTTTTGGTGATTATTAGTGTAGTTAAACCATTTCTAAAGTCATGCTAAGTCATGACTTATGACTTTGTGATTTTGGTTAGTATAACTTAGTGTAAATCCTAGTTTTCTCTAACCTAGAAGTTGCCATGACCATGAGAACTTGACCATAGGCTTAGAATATCAATTAGTGATTTTTAGCCTAAAGGGTATTTTGGTAAATTTCTAGGAATTATTTGGAATTATTTAGATTTATGTGTTTTTATTATTGTTTAATTATTGATTAGTGTCATGTTAGTCCCTAACCTAGTTTAGCACTAATCTAGAGGTTAGCTACTAACCTAGAATGACTAAGAGGATAGATATTTGGTCATGGTTAAAGTGAGATAAATATCTAGATATTTATCATATGATATTTTGCTTGATTTATGCAAAATATCAAGCCTTTACCATGAAAGTCCTTGCCTTAACCTAGAAGCAAGCCTAGGACCCTCCCCCCCTTGCTATGGCCGGCCAAGGACCCCCCCCCCCCCCCTGGCAGCCCACCATCCTATATTAACCCCATTGCTTCATTCATGATCATTTTACATGAAATTAAACCTAGAAAAATCCCTTTTCTTCACAAACCCTTAACTCGATCAATTTTGATCCAAATAACTTCTAGTCTTTTGCTTTGGGACCCTAGTACACTGAGGAGGCTAAAGGAGGATAGCTATCCAAGTTTCACAAGGCAAGGACACAGCAAAACTAGTGGATACACACCCCTCATTCCTTGAGTTTTCAAGAAATTCACACATAGAGGTAAATATATCTAAACCTAGTTATTATACTATTTTTTCTTCATATATGCATGCTCATAGATATAACCTAGCTGTGGGTAAGGTTTGGTGAAATCTAGGAATTGTTTGGTGTCTGTATCGGACACGTATCCTATTCCAAAAATCAGTGTTTGATAAAATACCTCAAAGAAAAGGATTTTCATAAATTTCAAAACTAATTACATGGACTTGTAGCCTAGACCTAGCTAACCCTAACCCCTAGTGACTGAGCACGAGTTGTGTCCTTTTTCGTGTCCAAATCGGACACGAACTCACGAGAATTGTACTGCACACTGTCACATTTTGTGTCCTGCTACCCGACACTAATAACTCACTGGACACGCCACGTGGACACGCCAAAATTGGCATAGAGCACGGGGCACTGACTGACAGGTCATCCCCAAAGTTTGGGATGACCTCGTGTCGTGTCGGACACGGAATCGTCCCCGCAAGGGTCGCGCACTGCACTGCACAGTCGAGTTTTTGGCTCTGACACGGGTCTCGTGTCCCACGTACACGAGTCGTGGACACGTGTCAGAGTGACACATGTGTAGTAGACCCTAGGGCAAACCCCAGGACACGAGCACGTGGTGTGTCGTGTCCTGTGTCGCGAACACGAGGTGTTCGACCGCGTGCACGACGCGGTCTGAACGTGTGTGAAACCCCTTCTGATACGCACCTAGAACTCGGACACGACACGGTTTGGATACGTGTCAGGGTATCTAAACCCTAGCCCTAGACCTAGTCGACACGTGTGTACAACCACGAGACGTGTCGTGTCTCGTGGTGTGTCCACGAGAGTATGGAACGTGTGCACGACACAGTAGGTGTCTGTGTATATAGGATTTACCCGATTGGGTTTATATTAGTGTGGACACGTTGTGTCGTGTCGTGACCATGTTTCAGGCACCCTAGACACTAGAGGACACCTAGGGGCTCAGTTACCAACCTAGGAAATCGAGCCATAGCTCGGTTTTGTATGAGAAATCGGGTTTACCTAGTTAGCCTATGCACAGTCCATTTTTCCAGTTTTTAGGATTAATTTCCAGTTTTCTAAAAACGAATTTCAAATCTATTTTTGATATAATTTATACATGTATATGTGTATTTTAGTATGTGTATACATAGTATATATTTATATGTGAGTGTGGGTCAATTTTGGGAGTATTTGGTTATATATATGTGTAGTTGTATATATATACATATGTATGTATATATGTAGGCTGTGTGTGTGTGTGTTTGGGTCTGGGTTTGGGTTCCAGAACCTGGAACATCCCCCCCCTGACTGTTCAGTCTCTCTCTCTCTCTCTCACTCTATGTCCATCTCTCTCTCTCTCTCTCTCTATATATCTATATATATATATATATATATATATATATGTTATATGTATATATATATATGTATATATATATTTGGTTATATATTGGTATATATATAGTAGAGGGTATATGGGTATATATATATATATATATATATATATATATATATATATATATATATATATATATATATATATATATATATATATATGTTAGCTATTTATATATGTATATATATATATTATGTCTATATGTGAGTGTGTATATATGGTTATATATATATATATATGTGGGGTATATGGGTATTTATATATAGTGGCTATATATATAGGTTTTACATTATATAGTGTATGTATATCTATATCTATATAGGTAAACCTAGAACTAGTTGACCTAAGCTACTAGCCTATGGGCTATAGCTATTAGCCTATGGCCTAGGTTACAAGCCTATGGCATTAGAGGCTAACCCAACTAACCCTAATGACCCAAAACCCAACTTGTTGACCCTTGTTGACTAAGGGTTGACCAAAGTCAACCTTAGGTCAAAAGTGACCTAGTTAACCTAGAAATGACTAGGAATGACCTAAAACAACTAGTTTAGCTAGTTTGACTAAAACCCTAACTAATAGACGTAGTTTGACCTAGACTTGACCCAGATTGATCATGTTGACTAGTATTTGACTAGTTTGATTAGAAAGTTGACCAAGAGTTGACTTTTGACCAGATTGACCTAGAATCATGTAGTATGCATTGTATAATCTATTTTTACCATTGTGGATATGTTGTGACCTGTTTTACTCTAAATAGGACTCTGTGATACCAGTTCGGACATCTAATCATATCAGTCATACAGGATGACAGACGAGTACATTCTCTGATCTTTTCATGCTTGTTAGGACTTATATTCTTGCTTTAGATTACTTTACATGATGCTGTCACGTCATTATCACGGATTGGTACTATATGGATCTTGTTATGCGATGTTATCTCCCTCGGGGTGCATCAGATACAGTTGTCATGTGCTTTTCATGAACATCTTGTATTTCATGTACACCGCTTTCATGTATACTCTTGTGCAATCTTGTACTCTCATGATCACGCGAGCAAACATGATAAAAACCTCTTGTGCAAAGTAACGTAACTTGACTGGATCCTTGTGTATTGATTGGGGAGGGTGAGTAGGAAATTGTTATGTGATCAAATCCCATCTTGTACAAATTCTTGTGAAATCTTGTATATGTCCTAAGCCCGTTTATATAACCATATCATGCTCTAAATCACAGGTTACCTACAGTTCTTACTTATCATATATAGAGATATTTCCAGTTATCAAATCTCTCTCGTTTTACATATATTCTTTACAGTTCATGTATCTTACTCTATGCATGCTTTACATTTCCCAACCTGATATGAACTGCGTGAGATGTATTGTGCTCGTTCCTGTCCTGACTGGACCTGTTAAAAATATTACAGATGATGATGGTGACTGTCCTACCTTCTATGGGACACATGAGGGTGACCTTCAGGATCCTGAGGAGCATCTAGCTCAGTAGAGGGTGCCTAGTCTAGTCTAGTGTTTACAGTTTTCATTTTGTATCGGACTGTTCCGATTGTTAGTTGTGACTTAGTTATATTTCAGGTCTTGTACTTATTTGTGTTGGACATCTACTTGTGTGGTGTGATAACTCTATATATATTCAGTTCTTCCTTTCATCTGATTCCATATCATGTTCTATCTTTATCTTTCCTAGACTTGTGTTTGAGATATAGAGTTGAGATGTTATGTTATACCTCCGTGCGGAGATGACAGGTTTATATGTCTTATTGTTAGATATTAGTTGTTATAGATGACCTATACAGCATTCTACCGCCGACACTGCGGCGTAGGCTGGACGTACCCACGTTCTCGTGCCCCTAATCAGGGTGCGGGTCGTGACAGTTGTCCAGAGTAAAAGTTTCACCATGTTGGACTCTCCTGAAGTAATGGATTGTCCCGAGTAAAAAAAAAAATGTAGTGCCTTTACAATTTCCCTATTATTATTATTACTAGCATTAGTATACGTGGGTTGCACGTATTTCATAAATTATTATTAGAAAAACTGAAAAATAGTTGTTGTAATTATTTTAATTTTTTATTAAGGCTGCTTTGGAAGACTAAAAGACACCTATTTAATTATTCTAAATTTATTATTATGTTAGTATTATATATTGTTGTATATATTATTTTATACATATCTGCAAGATTACTTGGGAAGATTAAAAAAACGCATTCCGTAATTACTTAGATAGATAGGGCTATATTTGAAGAAAATAAATTACGGTGAAAATGAACTTTTCTAATTATATAGTAGTAGAGATTATTTAGTACGAATCAACTAAAATTGGGCCAATGCTAAGGCTGTGTTTGGTAGGAAGGATGAAAAAGTGGAAGGAAGGAAAAAGATAAGGATACATTTTCCTTGCATATGAAAGGGAAAGATTATTTCCTTCCTTTGTCTTTGGTTGGAAGGATGGAAAAGAGAATAGATGCATTATTCTTTGTTTGGTATGGAAAGAAAAGTGAAAGGAAAAAAAACAAAAAAAAACATAGGTTTTACCAATTCTATCCTCAACTAAAACACATATTTACCATTTGATTTCATTAATAATTTTTAAATAATACAATTCACATGGGGGTACAATTGTTAATTAATATAAGTCTCCATTTTTTCTTTCAATTTTTTTTTCCACTTTTGAGGTGATTGGTTTTCTTAGATTAGGAAGGAAAAACAATCCCTCCACTTTTCCTTCCCTTCACTTTTCCTTCCATACCAAACAATAGAAAATAAATTCTTCCCTCAACTTTTTTCTCCCCTCTTTTTCTTTTTTCCACTTTTTCCTCCTACCAAATACAGCCCCGACAGAATAGAGAATAGATGCATGATTCAGCACCGACTTCGAAATGTATGAACGTTTTGTAACTATGCAAATATGGTGATGCCAGTAGAAACATATGGCTGACACTTCTACTTGTTGACATGGGGAAACGTGTATTCCCCCAAACCACAATGGGGATGTAGCTCAACTGGTAGAGCGCTCGCTTTGCATGCGAGAGGCACGGGGTTCGATCCCCCGCATCTCCAAATTTTTAGTTTTCTATATATATTAGCATGACAGAACCTAAACCTGTAAATATGAAAGGATGTGCCATTGTAATTTATATGTAGTTTGCATTCTTTTCCCAACAAGAACCAAAGTAATGATGCTATGTCAAAATTGACTAGTAAATTTTTAATCCCAAAAATTTATAAAAAGTACAAAGGAAAAAGTTGTATAAATTAATTAAGAAAAAAAAAATCTTATTTCTATAACTAATCTTAGTCGTTTATTCTAGTTTTCTTATTATAATTGTTCATTTTTTTCATTCACTTTAAAATATCATTGACATTAAAGTGTATATTTCTAATCCAATATAATCAGAAACTTAAACTCAAAGCCAGGTCATACAAGACTTTTTTGATCAATTTTGACCATTTGATTGAGAAGATTCAGTTTCATACTTAAATACTAGAATTTTAATCATGAAGCTTTCCATCTTAGGATCCTAGGATGATTAAATATTATTTTCTCCTATAATGGAAAATAAAATTAAAAGTATTTTATTTTCAATCACTAATTTACTTTGAACTCATATTTTTCTTATTTTTTTAATCAAAAAATACTAACAAGTAATTTTATTCCATCTAAAAACAAATTATATTTTATTTTGTTGATAAGATTTCACATATCATTTAGCAATCCTCGTCATTGGCATGTTCCATTGGAGCTTTTAGCCTTGAGGCATAGCATATTTATTTAGGAAAAGTATATAAAACTCAAAGTCGATTATCAAATATCTGATACCTCACGTTGTGTACAGATGTATGTACTGCAAAATGATATATATATATATATATATATATATATATATATATATATATATATATATATTAACTGAAGAAATTTTATTGAAATAAAGGGTGGCTCAGAACGAGCATTACATGCGGGTGCAGGACCAAAAAACACAAAACGGACCCTGATAGACAAGGTAGGAAATCCAAAAGGTTCAGAAACGAGATTCCGAAATTTCAGAACCGAAATTTCGAAAATTCGGATTGACAAAACTGAGATTTCGAAAAAGGAAATTTCGAAATAACAGAAATTGAGATTTCAAAATTTCAAATACTGAAATTTTGAAATTTCAAAACCTAATTACAAAATATGGAAAAGTGGGGGAGTGGGGGATGGTTGGGGGTGAGGGCTCTCAGCACTGATTTTTTTTTTTGGGAATGAAAGGGAATTTGAATTTTGAAAATACATTCAAAATTCAAATGGGGCTGATCCCAATCGCACGAGACCCGAGGGCGGGCAAACCCAGCACGCGGGACCCGAGGGACAGTCCCACGTGGGTGTGGGCCCACTGTCCGAAGGGTCAAGTCCGTTGGACTGCCCGAGGGCGCGTCGCTCGAGGGCTCCTCCGGAGAGCCGCCCAGCGCGGTGGAGACCGGCGAGCGCGGCCGAGATGGGGGGGAGGAGGACGGGGGCGTCGGCGAGGGGTTCGGAAAACCCGCGGCTACCGGAGGAGAGGCCAGGCCTGCGGTTGCTCCAGCGACCGCCGGAGGGGCCGAGCGGGGCGGCGACCGGGGGAAAGGAAGGGAGGAGAAGGAGAGGAGGCGAGCATCCGGGGATGGATCGCCGGGGGCCACCGACTGACCACCGACAATGGGGAGGGACCGCCAGCGAGCGGTGGTGGGAGCTCCGGAGATCGTAACGTGGAGCGGACGTCACGGCCGACGAGGAGCCGCCGAACGACGGCGGGGAGGCTGAGCTCGCCGAGGGCGACGACGAGCATGGCGGGCGCGACGTCGCCACCAAAGCCCACGAGGGGGGGGGGCCTCCGCCGACGCGGAGAGCGCCGGCGTGGCAGGAGGGACGGAGGCTGCAGCCGGACAAGGGCTGCCGGGAGCCGGGTGCGAGGGGACCAGCCACTGGAGGGAGAAAAACGCGGCCGTCTCCGAGGGGAGGGGCGCCGCCGCGAGAGGAGAGGGCGCCGGCCAGGAGAGGGGAGCTGCGAGAGGAAGAGGCGCCGGGAAGGGGGGAGGAGCCGATGGCGAGTGGGTAGGCGGCGACGGCGAGAAAGAGAAATGACGGCCGGCCGACGCCGAGCAGGGAGGGGCCGCTGACGAGGCGGGAGGAGGCGCGAGAAGGGGAGGGGGCGCGGAGAGGCAGCCCGAAACCGAAGCGGGGGGCTCGGGAGGAGGGGCTACCGGAGAGAGGTCGACTGCCAGGGCGGGGGGGAACCTGTGCTGGAGGAGCACCAGGGGCGGCCAAAGGAGGGGGTGGTGCAGCGACAGGGACGCCGACCCTGTGGAGCGGCGGGCCGGGGTGTGGCCGCGCAGCACGCGGGGCGCCGAGGAGCACTAGCGGAGTGCCGAGGAGTGACGGTGCCGGCAACGGCCGAGGTCGTCGGGAACGGCAGTTCCGACGACGCCGAGGGCAGCGTCGGCTCCGAGGAGGAGGGGAGAAAGGGGCGGGGCCGCCGCACGCCATGCAAACTCCGCCCGGGGGATGGGGGGGCACCCCGCGAGAGGGGCGACCAGTGGGGCCCCGACCGCCCGGGGACGGTCGGCCACCGGCCGGAGGGAGGGGGGGAACCGAGGAGCTAGGGAGCTTCATCAAAAGGGATCCACACCCACATTTTTTCCTATATATATATATATATATATATATATATATATATATATATATATATATATATATATATATATATATATATACACCGGCCGGAGGGAGGGGGGGGGGAACCGAGGAGCTGGGGAGCTCCATCAAAAGGGATCCACACCCACATTTTTTCATATATATATATATTTATATATATATATATATATATATATATATATATATATATATATATATATATATATATATATATATATATATATATATATTTTGAAATAAGACATTTTATTGAAAAGGGGAAATGGGCTCACGAAGAGCGTTACAGACAGGTGACAGAGCCGAACAAACAAAACGGCACTGCAGAACAAGGTAAAAACAAATGAAAAACTGAAGTTCGAAATTTTGAAATTTTGGGGAACCCAAAATTCGAAATCTCTGAACGCTAAAACATATTTTGAAAGCTGTTCCAAAATACAGGATCATTCGAAAATTATCAAAATGCCCAAAACGAAAGCGGTAGCCTGGTGTGGGCGCGCGGCCCTAGGTGGGGCGAAGGGGGCCCTGTCCGAGAATCTTCAGTGAAATAGGGATAGAGGATTTTTTTTTTTTTTTTTGGATTCAAATTTTGAAAATAAATTCTAAATTCGAATGCTGACGGGGGGGGGGGGGGGGGGGGGGAACGCCACCCGAAGCGCTGTTTGAGCGGGAAAAGGGTATGCAGCCCAATGGGGCACGGGACGCGAGGGGGGCGTACTGCCCGAGGAGGGGGTCTCGCCCCCCCCCCCCCCCCCCAGCACGACTCCCGGGGGCGGGAGAGCCGGCGGGGAGGCCGGGAGAAGGGCCAGCGCCGGCGAGGAAAGTCGGCCCGGCGGAGGAGAAGAAGGAGACTATGACAGGGGGCCTGATCTCCGGGGGGGAGGGGGGACCGCTGGCGCTGGACGCCGGCGGAGGGCCAGACCGGGGGCGCTGGCGACGAGGAGAAACAGACGGGGGACGGCGAAGCGCCGGCTGCGCGGAAGAGCTGGACCTCCGAGCAGGAGGGCAGAGCGACCTACCACTGCCTGAAGGAGGGGGTCTGCTGCGCGCGGCGCATGGAGCGCCGGAGACCGAAGGAGGTCGGGGGGGTGGCGACGCGGGGGAGGAGCGTCGGGGACGGCGTCGAGCAGGAGTCCGTCGCCGGGGAGGGGGAGGACGCGCTCACGGAGGATCGCGGCACGAGGGCCGGAGCTGGAGGAGTGGCTCGAGGGGTGGTGGCGCAGCACGCAGGGGGGGGACGACCACCGACGCCGGGGGGGAAGTGGCCGGGAGGGAAGAGGCCAGACCGGATCCACCGAGGGGAGCGGTGGCGGGGAGGCACGGGGGGACCCAGCCAAGGGAGTGGGGCGCCACGGAAGAGAGAGGAAGGCGGGCGGCGGGAGACCGGTGGGTGGCGCCGGGGGGGAGGGGGGGGGCGGCTGCACGAAGGTGGCTGGCCACTGCACGGGGACCGAGGAAGGTCGCAGCCCGAGGCGAGGAGGAGGAAGAGGGTCCTCCGACGACGGTGGTGGTGCCGGCGAGGGAGCCAGGGCAAGGGAAGAAACCTGGGAAGAGGCAGGGAGGGAGGGGGCTGCGCCATATCCGCCGGAGGGCGGGGGGCTCGAAGAGGGAGCATCCGAAGAGGCGGCGGGCCACTGGAAGGAGAGGAAGGAGGAAGGCGAGGGGGGCGGCGCAGCGGGAGGAGGAGGGTTAGGCGCCGGGGAAGGCAGTCCCGGCGGAGCCAGGCGCGGCCCCGACGAGGGACCGGGGAGGGAGGAGACCAAAGAGGGGGCCGGGAGGGGAGAGGCGGAGGCGCTACGACCGCTGGCGCAGGCGATCCGCGACGTCTCCGGCGACGGCGACGGGGACGCGGCCGGCGGCGAAGAGGAGGGAGAGGACGGCAGCACGTCGGGCAGCAAAGAGGGGACGCGCCGCCCGGCGGCAGGGGGAGAAGGCCAGCGGAGGCGGAGGAGGGTGCGGGCTGCCATGGGGCGGCCCACCAAGGCGGCGCCCACCATGGAACCGGCCACCAAGGGGAGAGCCACCTCTGGCCGGAGTCTCCCCGAGAATCGCCCCAAGGAGCGGGGCTCAGCATCCCTCTCTCTTTTTTCTGTATATATATATATATATATATATATATATATATATATATATATATATATATATACAAGATTGGATAAATACCCTTTTGGAATGGCAAAGCTTAAACAAATTTCTATTATATATAAGATTATTTTTGTTTACTTACATAATGTTAACTTAGCCCGCTAATCCTGACCCATATATAACCCGAGCCAGATTAGGACCCGACCCATCCCAGCTGACACGGATCCATACCGGATTGGAATCTGACTCGGACCTGCTAGAATCTACCCAATTCCAAATTTCGCTCTCAGAAAAAGGAAAAAACGAAAAAGAAAAAAGATCAATAAATATACATATATGATAAAGTGCATACTGCATAATTGCATTACAATTTACAAACATTCCATTCCAATATTACAAGCTCTACATTTGCATGACTCCAGATTTGCATTACAATTCAGACAATTACAAAACAATTACAAATTTACAATGTACATTCCATTTCCAAAACAATTACAAGATCATTCAAACGACTTTCTTCAACAACTCCAGGATCAGATGGCCCTATTTTCTATATATATATATATATATATATTAAAAAATTATCCCAAGTGTCAATTAGTTATTGGCAGGACTCACCATTCACCCTTGCCACGTAGTGAGCCGGGAGCATCTAATAATTCCAAAGAAATTATTTGTTTTTTTTCAAAACCATTGTAAATTTTTTTTGATGTTTTTGGCTTAAATTTTAAGTGAGTCTTTGATTTTTTTTATGCCAAGTGTCAATTTATTATTGGCCAGGCACCCTCGCCACGTGGTGAGTTGGAAACATCTAATAACTTCTCCTATTGTCCTATAAATAAGTATAAAAAATCCTAGAGGAATTCAAACTCATGCATGACAAATTGACAATATATAGAAAAAATTGTACATGTGCCATAATTATATTGTAAGTTCTTAATATGAGTTTCTATTTGAGTCCATGTAGTCGAAAGGAAAAAGTAAAGTGGAACCGGATCATTAAATTAATGGATCAAACCCCAACAAAATAAAATTAGAAACATTTTTTTTGAAGGAAAATTAGAAACATTAGTATTCAGAAACTAGTACAGATTCTCCAACAGCTAGAAACTAAAGTTGACCGTCGGAAAATATTCAGTCATGCATAGCAACAGAAATTTCCAGAACAATGTGAGAAGCTTGAATTATATTCAAGTAGGAAAAGAAACTTTCTGCTTATTTGCTAAGAAGCCAACCAAAGTTCACTATGAAACTAGTTTAAGCATTTGATCTCAATAGAAGAAGATGCATATAGAAGTATCATGGAAAAAGAAGTCACTTATTCATAACACTACGAAACTGCACTGCAACAAAACTAGAGGGACATATTGAGAAATGACAATAGGAAAAGAATCACCAAGAGTTTTGAGTTGTAAAGAAGAGCAGACACTCTCCTGCTTAGGCCACAGCAGGCATGTCCTTGAGCCACTGATCGAGAGGCTTCCCGATGGAGTAGACGATGAAGCCAATCTCCCTCAGCTTCCCGGCGTCGACCACGTTGCGGCCGTCGAAGACAAAAGCCGGCTTCTGCATGCCGTCGTAAATCTTCTTGTAGTCGAGCTTCTTGAACTCGTCCCACTCAGTCAGGATACAGACCCCGTGCGCCTCCTTGGTGGCCTCGTAGGCGTCCCAGGTCACCGTCACCTGCTTGTTCGCCGCCGTGGGGCTCATCGGCTGGAGGTGGATCGGATGGTCCCAGTCGAACTTGTTCATCGCCAGGTCCCTCCCGATCTGGTCCTCGGTCACCTGAGGGTCGTAGATGCTGACCTTCGCCTTGTCGCCCAGCAGGCCCTTGCAGACGTCGATGGCGGGCGTCTCCCTGGTGTCCCCGGTGTCCTTCTTGAAGGCGAACCCGAGCACCGCAATCTTCTTCCCGGCCACCGTGTTGAACATGGAGGAGACGACCCGGTTGACGAACCGGCTCTTCTGGTAGTCGTTGATCTTGACCACCTGCTTCCAGTACTCGGACACTTCGGGCAGGCCGTTGCAGTCGCAGATGTAGACCAGGTTCAGGATGTCCTTCTGGAAGCAGGAGCCGCCGAAGCCGACACTAGCGTTCAGGAACTTGGGCCCGATGCGGGTGTCCTTGCCCACCGCGTAGGCCACCTCCGCCACGTCGGCCCCCGTGGCCTCGCACAGCGCGGAGATGGCGTTCACAGACGAGATCCTCTGGGCCAGGAATGCATTTGCGGCGAGCTTCGACAGCTCCGCCGACCACAGGTTTGTCGTCAGAATCCGGTCCTCGGGGACCCAGTTGGCGTAGACTTGTTTCAGGGCTTGGACCGCGTTTCGGCCCTCGGGAGTCTCCCGGCCGCCAATCAAGACCCTGTCCGGGTTGAAGAGGTCCTGGATGGCAGTCCCCTCGGCAAGGAACTCCGGATTGGACAGTATCTGGTAGTTGATGCCTTTGCTGTTGTGCGTCAGGATCTTCTCAATGGCCTCGGCTGTCTTGACAGGAACGGTGGACTTCTCGACGACGATCTTGTCGGACTTGGAAACGTCCGCGATCATGCGGGCAGCAGACTCCCAATAGGTAAGGTCGGCGGCCTTGCCGGCACCGAGGCCACATGTCTTGGTCGGGGTGTTCACGGAGACGAAGATGATATCCGCCTCCGAGATGTGCTTTTCGAGGTCGGTGCTGAAGAAGAGATTGCGGCCGCGACACTCCTTCACGACCTCGTCGAGGCCAGGCTCGTATATGGGGAGCTGGTCGCTGTTCCATGCCGAGATACGTGCAGTAGATATGTCGACGACGACAACCTCGATTTTGGGGCACTTGAGGGCAATCACGGCCATTGTCGGGCCGCCAACGTAGCCAGCCCCAAGACAGCAGATCTTCACCATCTTCTCTCCCAACCTTTCAAGAGCAGAGAAACAAACCTTAGCTGTTGGTCAATCCACCTGAAGGGGAAAAAAAAAAAACTATCGGATGCAAATGGATCTTCGAGTCGATGGAACTATAGACAAATTCAAGAACATGATTTTTTCCCCCCTAAATAAGAGATTGACTATTTCAAGGACTCTGAGAATTCATTTTCTCAAGAAACAGTAAGTTCTTGGACTTCAGATCTCATTGATAAACCATCGAGAAAAGGAAATAAAGAATTATTAGCAACAAGTTTTAGATCTTGCATATACAAGAAGCCAGCAAGGAAGTCCTCAAGGACTAATAATAATACTATCAAATTGTTCTCCATGAAACAATTAAAAAAATTTCTCAAGATACATAACTTTCTAATAAATCATAGGCATCTGAATGTACAACATAAACATTTATGAAGATCTAAGGAATATAAGGCACAGAGAAAAATTAACATTATATAGGAAAAGATAGCCTGATATTCTTGTGAGCAAATCAAAGAAAGTTACCAGAAACTTTGATGAAAGAAAGAGATCTCTATGAATGAAAGGATAACTTCTCGCTACCATTTCAAATAAGATCAATAGATCCGAAATAAAAGTCGAAAACAAGGAGCCCATAGATCTATGCAACTATAAAGCGAAAGAAATCATTCCAATTGCAATAGCAATAGCAAAATGGCAATTAACAAGAGGACAAAAGGAAATGGTCAAGATTGCATTTTCAAAGGATTATACGATTGTTGGTTACGAAAATTCAACACCTCAAGGGAGAGATCAGGATGCTACCTTCAATTAGATCTTGGCAAATGGGAGGGAAAAGAGGGAGGTGAGGAGCAAGGAGAAGAGACTTCCAACTCCTTATATACACCAAAAACTATTGACACTATTGAGAGATCTACCAATCCTCCTTTCAAGAAGTTACCAATAGAGAAGGTAGGTACTCGATCAACATAAGTACGGGCATGTGTCTCTATTCATACTTCAACAACATGCTCATTAAAAATTTGGAAAACTACATCACAACAATTCTTATTATTATTTTTGTTTACTATTATATATAAACAGTAGTAAGCATAGGAATGTCAGAAATAGATCAATATTATTAGCCCTATGAAACATAATTAACAACAATTTCAAGAAGCTATCAATGCGAAAATTCACATTAGTAGTTGAGCTGATCCAATCAACGTGGAGTGGTTCTATGTTGCACGGACACGGATACGATGCATTAGGACATGGATATGGATAGTCAAGAACATACTGATTAAAAATTTGGATACTACATCGTAAACTATTTCAATTATTACATGACATGATATAACAATACAAGAAAATTACATTTTTAACCCTATAAACCATATTAACAACAATTTCAGGAATTTACCAATGCAAAAAAATTGAAGTGTCGACTCATATTTCAAGTTTCAAGAACATATCCATTGAAGAATTGGAAATTGCATTACAGTATGACATAGCAATGATCATAAAAAAGGATTGACCACACTTAGAACTTTCCAATTTTAACCCTATGAATGATGATTAACAACAATTTCAAGATACACAAATCACCAAACAATAATAAATAAAACATTAAATTACCAAAAGATTACAGAAATTCATGATAATAAGTCTTAGTTATCCAATTCCAAAAGCCATGTCTCAAAATTGGATTTTTCTTTTAATTTTCTCTAGAAAGTAATAAGACATCCAAATGATAAGAGTTTCCTAAGCAACTAATCTTAAATTACCAGGGAAAAAATATAGAAAAATCATGACAATTAATCTAAAATATCCAATTCGAAAATCCATGTCTCAAAATTAGATTTTTCCAAGAAAATGAAAATTTCCATCAGCTGCATCAAGAAAAAAAATGATGGCAAGAAGGGACTTTTCACCTTGAAACTTCAAAATCAAGACATTAGTCAGTTAGGGATTGAGTGGATTGCAAGCGAGAGAAATGAGTACACCCACCAGCGATTAAAAAAAAACTTATTTTGGATTTATGGGGAAATTAATGGGATTTACTTTATTTATTATTTACCTTGATTTTGTAAGAAGGAGCTTTCTTTCTTTCTTTCTTTGTTGAGAGAGAGAAAAAAGAAAGTGAGGGTGTTGTAGCTTTCCAGGGAAGGGAGGACTATTTCTTTGCACAGGAGAAAAATATGGGCTTTTACCAATTCATTCTACTTCTTATTTTTAGAAAGGAAAAAAATATTATAATTATAATTAAAATGAGGCTACCACATTATATTTCCAATTTTGTTATTTAAAAAGTTATTCTGATATTTAACTTGCAAAATCCCTCCTCTTTTAGTTCCATCAATCCATATCACAGAAAATTATGTACATGATAGTAAAGTTCGGTGACATTAGAGGGTATCAAGCTTTGCAATTTTGTATATGGAGATATTCAACGCCATAACTTATGACGTTATATGTGTTTTGCATATATCTTGCCACAGGCTATGGCGATATAAGTATTTTGCACACATCTCATCATGGTCTATGACGATATAAGTGTGCACAGGTAAAATTTCTAACATGGCACCCCTTTTCTAATAGAATACAGACGACAATTGAGGTATAAAAAAAATAAAATGACACATAACTCCTCATAGCCTATGGCAGGTTGGATGTTATTTTATCATAGCCTATGACAAGTTGTGTATTTAATATTTTCAGAGAATACACACAGATATCGCCAAAGTGTAAACCCCCTTTAGTAAAATTTGGTTAGCATAATTATGAACTATTAGTAAATAATTACATATGTTTGATTAATAAAGTAGATAACGCTATTAAGTAATTATAGGGAAAAAAAATAAAGGATAATAATTATAAAGTACATAAATAGGAAAAAGAATCATATCTAAAATTAAAATCCTTATTTTTTACATTTAAAGACTAATACCGAACTCATTAGGATTTTTAATTCCATTCTAATCTTAGCCGGACAACACTCACCCAAATCCTAACTCTTGTTGTAATACTAGTAAAGAAGTTTAAATTCTAAGATATTAAGCTAATTACATATATATAAAGAAATAATAACAAAAACCTAATATATTATTTAATTCAATAAATTAATAATACAGATAAACAAAATTACTAATTAAGACAATGATTAACAGTACTTGTTACTATTTATCTTTCTTATGAAATAAAGCTCCCAATCAACATGAAAATCCTAGGAACAAGATTCAAATTAAATCCTAAATCCAAATTAAGGATCTACCTAAGTATTTAAATACATATATTCAAAAATCTAATTTAAAAGAAATCAAATACAATTCTAAGTTAAACTAAACTAGCTTAATCAAATCCTATATAAAACATATACATATGATTTTTCAGGCCAGATCTAGTGCCATGTCATCCAAGCGACTGTCCTCGCCACCTCGCGCAATCAGCCAGCCTCACCTATGAGCCATTGTCGACCTAGAGCAATTCTGTCACAGCGTCACTCTGTGCATCAGCAACAGCACAGGATATCCCATGTGCATCTTCGCCTCGGCCGCTTCAGCCTCCGTGACCCACTCGTCGTACCTCTACTCCTCATTGTAACTTTTGGCCACTAGACGACTGCCCGATGTCGCCTTTTGTTGCACCCGTAACTCACCTTGTGCAATTAGAATAGAGATGTAGACCCGCCCCAGTGCACCAATCGACACCGACAGAGTGCTACTGACCAACGATGAAACCAGAAATTCGAAGTAGTATGGGTTGGAACGGACTTGGGTGGGCTAGAGTGTGAAGTGACACATGTGAAAAGAAAATGGTGTTGCTACGTTGCCATCCCTAAGGGATGATCGCACCGGCCTGCGACCACGTGGCGTGCAATCATTGGCCCAGGGTGGGCCCGTGCTAGTAGGGGGCCAATGGCTGGCTGCCACGTGGGCACGGGCCGACGTGGGCACCCATAAGGGCGGACAAAATATCATTTTCAAAAAATAAACATATGGAGAAAAAAGAAAAAAAAAACTGGGGTGGGCTGGTGTAACACCCAGTTTCTAAAATGAGGATAATTTTGAAATTTTGTATTTTAATTTATTTAATTATGATATTTAAATGATAATATGATTTTTGGTGATTTTTAATCATTTAAAACTATTTTAAATCATGACTTATGATTTTAGTATTTTGATAGTGTAATCTTGGAGACAGGTTGACCTAGAGCCTAACCATGTTATTGGGATACTTATTGTCATTTTAGCCTTGAGGCTATTTTTGTCATTTTTGAATTATTTGAATTTAATACATTTTATTAGGAATTTTAAAATGATTTATTGAATGGTGTGATTTAAATACTAGTTAATTAATTTCCATGTGATTTTGGTTAGCCTAACCTAGATTGGACCTAACCTAGATTAGTCATAGCTAGTCTAGTTAGTCACTTTGAGTTTTAGTTAGTATTGATTACATAGGTTTAAGTCAAGTTTAGTTAAGTAGAGTGATTTGCTAAGAGACTAGGAAAAAGCCCTAGATTTAGGCCACACATTAGCTTTGATCTATTGCTAGCCCTTAGATGAAACCTAAAAACCCTAACCCTAACTAAAGTGGCCAGCCAAGACCCCCCCTTGCCTATATAATGTCTCCTTAGAGATTTGTGCCTCTTTTCAATAGTGCATCATTATTCTTAAGAACTAGGTGAGCCTTTATTTATTTTTCTTCATAGTTTAATCAATAGAACTCTATTTTCATTGGGATTTCTTCCATAGTGTTCTAATCAATGTCCTCTTGCTGATTGTGGAGTCAAATCTCAGATTTGAATCAATTTGGAGATTTTTGGTGGCTTTGAAGAACTCCTTGGAAGAGACTTTTTTGTGTTGAAGAACACCCATAGGTAAATTCCTATCCACCCATTGAAATTTGGTTTTCTTTGCATAAATACCTAGCCCTAGGTGTCCTGGTCCTGTAGGAATAGGGTTTGCCAATTTTCGTGTCCTGTACGTGTTCGTATCGGACATGTATCAGTGCTGTGCGCAGGTGTTCGACGAAATGCCACAAAGGGCATTTCGATCGAGATTTTGATTTGTGTTTGAATGAAAATTCGTGTTTTTGTGTCGCTTATGGGGTTCTAAGTGACTGAGGTGATTTCGAGTCGTGTTCGAGTCACACTGGACTCGTGGACACAGCCCCGCGCGCGGCCAGGGCTTTCCCTGCTGCCCGTGTCCTGTTTCTTTGTGGACACGCCACGTGGACACCTCATCTTCGACACAGAGGAGGGGGCTATCACTGATAGACCCCCCCTCGAGTCTCATGGACTCTCGTGTCGTGTCGGTCGTGAAATCCATCACGCACTAGTTTTTGTACTACACACGCACGGGTTGAAATTGGTCCTGATACAGACCTCGTGTCCTCTGTAGACACGTCGTAGACACGTATCAGGCTACCCCACGTGTAGCCCTACCATAGGCGACCACGTGGGTGCGTGCACGTGACACAAAGTATCGTGTGTCGTACCCTACACTCGTGTGCATGCGTGCACGACACTGTGCAACACTGGGTGCACCCCACGTGTTTGTATCAATGGGGACACGTCCGTGTCTTGGTTGTGGGACACGAACTGACTCACAGGACACGTACACATGTGTGGCACGTAGTTACCAACCTTTGTTTTGTAATTTTAATGATTATTTGAGTTTGAATTCTCGATATCCCAATTTTCCTGATACGGACTGATACTCTGTGCTGAAATTGATTTTTCTGATTTTTAATCTATCATTCTACTGATTTTAATGATGTTAAATGTCTGGATAGGTTCACCTACATATGTAATGAGTAATGAGTAGGTTAAATTGCATTTTTGTTGATTAATTGATTTTAAATCCTTGAATTCCCAAATTAAAACTGATACCCTTTACTGGGTTTAATTTTCTGGTTTAAATTGCTTTTAAACTGTTTTAATTGATGATTAATGGTTAATTAGATTACCTACATGTATAGGAATGATGTTCATATCAATTTGTGATTTATATTGAACTATGGAATTTTCGAAATTGGGCTTGGATTGATTCAGGAACTGTCGAGGAACTTGGGAAAAATGAGATTTCACTCTATTTCAATCTAATACACACACACCCATGTTAGCCCTATTATTCACTGTTAGCTACAAATTCCTCACATTGCATCCACACAAATGTACAGATCACTATTCACACACAGGGTTACACCATGCATTAGTTCACTGTCTTCCTATTTCATGTAATCAATACACACGCACAGGATTAACTCCATGAGACACACCCCACACACAGGACATTGAGTTGACTTTGAAATCCTGAGTTTAAGTTGTTCCCTTACTGAATTTGAATGATAACATATTAACCTATTTGTTAACTGAAAACTGGAATGTAGGTTGGGCACTTGACAGAAAACTGAGATTTAGAATTGGTTTTGTTTTAGGAAGTGAATTTATGCAACTGATTGTAACCTGAGAACTATGGATACACATTTCCCTATTAACACACTCCTTAATAATCTAGAACCCCCTACTGTCCTGTTCTGGACAGATTGGTATTCCTGTGAAAACAGGAACATTGCCGCACATATTCACACACATTTGGGTGTTATTTTGAATCTAAACCTGAGTACACACCCACACATGAGCTGATTACACACACACAGGCCATATTTATTTTCCTGCCACTGTTACAATCTGTCACACTCTTATAACCTTTCCCACATGTTTTACACACACACACATATTCTGAAATTGACACACACAAATGACATACACATATATGCAATACACACACACACACTTTCCCCATTTTCTGTCACTGATTTTCACTCACATTGCACTGTCCTCCTATCTATCACACACCACCCTCTTTTAATCTCAGTCACACACATACATCTACACTATTGTTTCCCCTGTTACACTAACACACACACTCACACAGATTTCCTACACTCACTCACATTCTCTCACTCTCACACACACCATTACACACACACACAAATCATGATATACACACACACACATTATATATATTCCTTTATATGTATATATATATATATATATATATATATATATATATATATATATATATATATATATATATATATATATTAAATATATATATATATATATATATATATATATATATATATATATATATATATATATTTGTATATAAAATATATATATATATATATATATATATATATATATATATATATATATATATATATATATATATACAAATATATATATATATATATATATACATATAGATATAGATATTTCCTAATCTATTTACATTGTATTTACATGTATCTACATGTATGTGAATTTACATATATATATATATGTATTGTGGGTAAATAGTTATATTAGCCTATGTGTAATGTGTAGTAGGTTGTGTGGTAGGATTTCATTTGCCTAATTGTATTTGGCCTATGACCTAGATATTTGGCCTATGGCATGTGTGTAACACTAGGATAGATGACTTGTGTGATATTTAGCTAGTTGACCTAGAATTGGCTTGTTAAGCCTAGGTTTGACCAACCTAGACTAGTTTGACCAAGTTTAACCTCGTTTGACCTAGTTTGACTTAATTAGACTAGAATTGACCTAGTTTGACTGTTAGGGTTGACTAGAGTTGACCAGAGGTTGACTTTAGCCTAGATTGACCCTAAACTTCATGTAGACTGCATCATAGTATCATACTTTATTATCTGGACATATTGTAACTTGTGTTGCTCTGATTAGGGACAGACACCTCTCATCAGGCAGTACACCCTCTTCGGACATTCAGTTATCAGGCAAGTACATTCTCTGATCGTTTCATACTTGCCAGGATTTATATTCTTGCTCTAGATTACTTTACTTGATGCTGACACGTTGGTAGCACGGATTGGTACTATATGGATCTTTTCATGAGATATTATCCCTCTCGGAAGCATCGGATACTGCATGTTTTGTGCGTTTCACGAATCATCATGTATCTCTATGCTTCTACTGATTCACGAATCGCTTGTGACACATGTACTCTCATGTTCACAGAGCCATCATAAATTACCTTCACGTATCACTCATTTTATGAGCCATGTGAAGTTTCACGAATCTTAACATAACTTTAACAGATCCTTGTGTATTGATTGGGGATGGGGGAGTAGAAATAGGCATGTGAATATTATCCAAGTAGCTGTAGTCATGAATCACTCTCTTAGCTGTAGTCATGAATCTCCTATGCCATTCACATGTTTATATTTTACTCTGACTCACTAGTCACTGCTAGTTCCCTATTTATAGTAGATATTTCCTTACAGTTATCTCATTTACTTCATATATTCTCTTTCAGCGTTTCATGTATCTTACTCTATTGCATGCTTTATTTTTCCTAACTTGATATGAACTGTGTGAGATGTATTGTGCTCGCTCCTGTCCTGACTGGACATGTTAAAAATATTACAGAGGATGAGGAGGAGGCCCTATGTACTACCTATTACGGAACAGGCTTAGACGACACCTGCGACCTGGTTCCTCTGGAGGACCCAGCTGCAGTACAGGATGCTACTCCCATAGTCTAGGCTAGATAGCTAGGCTTTAGCTTTTCTTTCAGCATTGTTTTTGATTTTCAGTTGTTGTTCTGAGATGTTGTATATATTTAGAGACTTGTATTTAGCTGGATGTTCTTGAGTTGTTATCTTAGACACTTAGATTCTCTCTCTCTTATTGTACTACATTGTGGTTTTGATCTCTCTATCTACCTTTACTATTCTGTATCTGCCTTAGAAGTGATTGAGACTGTTCTGTTATGTCACCTCCATTCGGAGTGTATATACTGTTCAGGTACCTTATATTGTTAGATGTTGTGACATAGGACAACGTTCTACCGCCGACACTGCGGCGTAGGCTGGGCGTTGTTACGTTCTCGTACCCTCACAGTGGGTGCGGGTCATGACAGCTGGAAGGCAACCCAGCCCAAGGGTGGTTCTACCCTTGCTAATGACAATCTGCAGCAACTACAGAGACCGCGTGGGTCCTGTCGGTAGTCGTCGAAAACTGTCGACCACCCATGCCCTTAGAAACACCCCAATGAACTCATCCACTCACCTCGTCTTCCCTAGAGAGACGCTAGTCTTCCTTAGTCTCCTTGACCCCATACAGAAAATGAACCCATATAAGGAGCTTTTTGCATCATATTTCAAAATGATGCTTCCTTCGAAAGAAGAAGAAAATTGTTATAAAAATGGAAAAGAAAAAGAATATCTATAGCCGAATAGAATAGCTCTAGATCTTCACTTATTAAGAATATATATATAAAGGTAATAAGATAAGAGTTATTCTAAGTAGAGATAAGGGGATTCATTATTTATTTTTATACATAAATTGTAACATTCCCGCTTTGATGCTCACTTTAGTCATTGTCACTCCCGTTTCCTGTTATGCGTATTTTTTTTTATACGTGTACAAATTTCTTACATTGTCAGGTGGATCGTAGTTAGACTTGTCTTGCTTAGCCTAGTCTTGGTTTAATCTTGACTTGGTTATTTTGGGTTGGTTCAACATGTTGGCTTGGTTGGTTTGAGATGGTTTGGGCTTAATATATAAGTCAACTACACTCTCCCTCCTCCATAACTTCATTTACTTCTTCATCTTCTTCATGTACTCCTCCCACCTACACCCAAGCCCTAGGCAAGTGCAACTTGCTTCATGATGGATCTCCTATTTTATTTTTCCATTCTCTTCTCCACTTGATTCTAAGCCTCTTTAGAGCTTGGCATTTTCGGTTTTGATGGATAGATTTTTGTAGATCTAAGTTTTGATTTTTTTCTTGTTTTTCTTAGTTTTGATCTATTAAAGCTTGGTATTTCCTAAAACCAGTCGTCCCATGTTGTAGGAAATCTCGTTCTATGTAGTTTAGACCCTTGGAAGTCTCAATTCGGACTTATTTTGAGCAAGTTATGACATTTTGAAGTTTTTGGGTTCTATAGGTTCTTCTTTGCTGTTTGGGAAAGAAGAACACTGCCAGGCGCAACCTGACCCGTGTGCGCTTCTTAGCGCGACTGCAACCTGAGTCAGGCGCAACCTGAGTCAGGCGCAACCCGACCTCGCGCAGCTCAGTCTGGCACAACCTAGCCCAGCGCCCCCTTGGGCCCTGGCACAACCAGACATGGCACACCCCAGTCAGGCACAACCTGACATGGCGCACCCCAGTCTGGCACAACCCGACCTCACGCAGCTCAGTCTGGCGCAACCTAGCCCAGCGCCCCCTTGGGCCCTGGCGCAACCTGACACGCCGCACCCCAGTCTGGCGCAACCTAGCCTCGTGCAGCCTAGTGCCTGGCGCAACCTGGCTTTACCCGACTTGCCTTGGCGCAACTTGACCCGACCTTGTGCATTCTAGTGCCTGGCACCCCAGTGCCTAGGCACAACCGAATGTTTGGGCGCAACCTGTAGCCTTGGCACCCCCTAGTGCATGGCGCAGCCTATTACCCTGGCGCAACTTGGCTAATGCCACTTGTTGGCCATGGTACCCCTTGCCCCTTGCATGATCTATCATTTAATTATTGGTTTTATGTTAATTGCTTATCCTTGGTATTTGACCTATCTTGTGATGATCCGACTCGATAACTTGTTGAGCATAGCATGACTTGCCAGTATTGATGTTGAACACGACATAAAAATCTTGATAGTGGCCCATTGAGGCACACTCTTGACAAGAACTCTTGACATGATAAGTAACTTGATATGACATGAATAATCTTGATAGTGGCCGTCGAGGCGTACACCTGACAAGTAATCTTGACAAGTAACAAGTAACAAGTAACCTGACATGACATGATAATCTTGAACGCTGTTGCGACAGCTACCTTGACTTGCTAAGTAACTTTTGTCTTGACACCGTGGTTGATTTTCTTGATTGTGCCTGTATAAGCTACATGTCTCGTCTTGCATCATGTCTAGGACATGAATTCCTGGTTACCACGGTCAAGGATTCATAATGAATATGACTAGGTTAATGACTAGATTGATCAAGTAGTTCATATAGAGAGATTTTTCCAGTTACAGGTGATCCTATTTTCCCGGCCACACCAGTAGGACTTGTAGCCTGCCGACGAGTATGACACATTTCCAGCTCACTGTCATGTGGGGACACTTCTTGAAAAAAGTACTGAAAGTATACCAGTAAGCTTGATAACTCTTATAACTCTAATAAATCTCCTCGCCTGGATAACCTGGATAGCTGCAGGGCTTGTGACTGCGGGAACATCTCATTGCATCTTGCTAGTAACTAGGCTTGTGATAACCCTAGTTAGTTAAAGTATCAAGCCGTACTCTTTCTTGGCCGTGAATGATGGATGTAGGCCAGTCTAGTCTTGTCTAATCGATGCCAGTCTATGATTACTTCAGCACATGCTTGCTTATGCTTTACTCTTGTCGATAATTGGTTGAAGACTAAGCTCTGTTCAGGTGAAGGGTTACAACCCCGGTCCTTGTTTGGTTTACATGTTGTAACTTAGCTACCGGAATAGTCCCTTAGTTGTCTTATCGTTTATCATCTTGTTTTCTCTAACTCATGTCTCTTATTACCATTTATGTTCCCATGTGCTAATATGCTGGTTTTAGTTCTTAAGTGAAGCCTTCCTTGTGGCACTTACTCTTTTGGGGTCTGACCCAGCTGGTTTTGTATGGCCAGATTTTGGAGTAGGACTCGAGGATCCTCTAGCCTTCCAGCCAGATGGTGATCACTAGGCGCAACCCTGGCAACGAGTGGGTTCTCATTTTGCTCTCCCATTCTCTTGTAAAAATATATTCTTTTGAGGCATTTAGCCACCGAGCAAGTGTTAGCTCGTTTGTAACTTTACTTACTGTCTGCTTACGGGCTGTAACATGATTGACAAATCCTAGGGTTAATCATGTATGGCTGAAACTCTTGCTAGTCTTCATATTTTGTATGACTAGCTTCATGATCATCTGAATATGTAATGTTTGGGATGCCTTACTTTGTATGTCTGATGATCTAACATCTTGTCACATTTACTTACTTGTTTGAGATTGAGACATTAGGCTTGTTCATGACCATAAGAGACTGTTGGCTTGTAGATAAACCCTCATGCATCTAGAAAGTCGTGACCGTATATTGAGGTAGATTATACCTCAATGTACGTAGCTGACTGTGTCTGTCTCCCGCTCTCCAGTATTCTGGTTCTGGGGCATGACACGGTTTAAGTGGTGGCCCATGCAGGTCTTGTAAATCAAGATGTGTGAGGGTTTCACTGAATAGGTGTCTCAATCAGTACTCGCCCTTGATCTCTACTCGTATCTTCTAATCTTTCCAAAATCTTGACCTGATCCCATGTTTATATCCTCGATCTATCATGGTCCTTCCTTATTGTTCTCCATGTCGTTTCTTCAGCGACATTGTTCCTGGTCCTTCCGATCAGCAAGGCGGAGCACCTCCAGTGGACCAGCAGCAACCTGGAGACAAAGCCCAGCACTCTGGAGCGGCCTCCCACGTCATGCATTCCGGGGATCCAGAGCCCCCAGTTCAACCAGTCCAGCCTGCAGAGCCTGATAATGGAACCCTGGTGGGTCTCATCATGGAATTGCTTGCATCTCAAGATCATCGGGGAGATGCCCTACACCAGACAGTACAAGATGTCATGGGCAGAGTTGGTTACCAAGGGAACAACACGGCCAACAGCTTCAAGCATCTGAACCCTCCTTTCTTTGACGGATGCTATTGCTGTTGATACATGGCTTCAGGACACAGAGGTTATTCTGGAAGCAGCTAGGATCCTGATGGTGAGAAGGTGGCCGTCGTGCGCCTGCAGTTATAGGACTTAGCCCGCAGCTGGTGGGCGATGCAAGCAGTTGGATTGGCGACGCCTGTCTTATGGGCGATATTCAGCGATAAGTTCCAGACGAAGTACTTTGATGCAGTAGCTCAGTATGATCTGCAGACCAGATTCAGCAATCTCAAGCAAATGGGAAGGACGGTCGATGGATATATGGCCGAGTTTTCTAGGCTTAGTCGATTTGCTTCTACCTTGGTGGCGACCGAATTGGACCAAGCGTAACGAGTCCAGCAGGGACTCCACCTAGAGATTATTTTAGCAGTGGAGCAGTTTGAGCACCAGACGTTTGATGCTGTCTTGCGAGCAGCAAAGAGGCATGAGTATACCTCCCAGAGGATAATAGATCGAACTGGAGGATGTAAGAGGTCTTATGGACAGTTTTCCCAGTCATCAACACCAGCCCCGACAGCTAGGGCTTTGACCATTGGAGCTCCTAGGAGGGCAACCACAGTTTCGTCGGTTCAGCACTCGACACCGACGTACCCTCAGAAGTAGAAGTAGAAGCAGTCTTCCACGATGGGCTGTACTCATTGTGGGAAGCCAGGACACATAGTCTCAGAGTGTCGCAGAGCACAGGGGTTGTGCTTGGCTTGTGGGGCACCGGATCACATGATAGGGTCCTGCTCGCATAGAGCCAGTTCCTCTTCATCAACCCTAACCAGTCCATCGGTTAGGGGACCAGCACCAGTGCAGCAGCAGTACCAGCCTCCGAGGCCATTGCCGCCTCAGGCTCAAGCTTTCCAACAGCAGAGGCCGCAACAGTATGCTCAGGCCCAAGCTCAGATTCAGAACAGGCAGAGAGGTCACTAGCAGAGGGGACCAGCACCGAGAGGACAAGATCAAGCTATGGCTCTGACCATAGTAGAAGAATTGGCATCAGGTGAGGTGGTGGCAGGTACCATTCTCGTTAACTCTTTTCCAGCATCAGTATTATTTGATTCGGGTGCATCGCATTCATTTATGTCTGCATGATTCGCTACATGGATAGGACTGGAGCCCGAGTCGTTGTCAGTAAGGCTTAATATACTTACTGGTAATGGTCTTGTGGGAGTAGATAGAGTCTTTTCCTCGTGTCGAATCGTAGTTAGCGGTAGAGAGTTTCCCGCTAGGTTGATAGAATTCCCGATGACCGATTATGATATGTAGTCCTAGAAATGGATTGGTTGAATGATCAATACGCAAGAATAGACTGCCATATTGGCAGGATTATTTTTGGTATTCCAGGCGAACCAGAGTTCTCATTTCCCAGGGGCGAGGTAGAACCTTCACCCCCAGTCTTACAGATGGCAGTAACAGAGGTAGTTCAGTTTCCCAGAGTCGTTGAAGAGTTTTCTGATGTGTTTCCCGAAGAGCTTCCAGGTATGCCCCCGAGAGAGAGAGAGAGAGAAAGAGAGAGGAAGAGATAGATAGAGTTCACTATCGACATAATTCCAGGGACTGCACCAGTGTCAGAGAGAGTCTACAGAATGGCACCATCAGAGTTGGAGATCCTGTATAAGATGATTGAAGAACTCAGAACCAAGGCATTCATTCGTGCTAGTGGATCACCATGGGGAGCCCTGATGCTTCTTGTGAAAAAGAAGGATGGTACGTCAAGATTATGTGTTGATTATTGTACCTTGAATTCTGTAACAATAAAGAACATATATCCCCTACCAAGGATAGATGATTTATTTGATCAACTCAGTGGGGGCAGCAGTATTCTAGAAGATTAACTTATGGTCGGGGTACCATCAGATCAGAGTCAGAGAGCAAGACATTTCGAAGACAGCATTTAGATCTAGATATGGATATTGGGAGTTTCTTGTTATACCATTTGGAGCGACCAATACGCCTGCCGTATTCATGGACCTTATGAATCGTATCTTCATGCCCTATTTGGACCAGTTCGTGATAGTATTCATAGACGACATCTTAATCTATAGTAAGAATGAAGCAGAGCATGAGCAGCATCTCCGAATAGTTCTATAGATTCTCAGAGAGCACCAGTTGTACGCAAAGTTCAGTAAGTGCAAATTTTGGCTTGATCGCATTTCGTACTTAGGTCACATTATCACCCGAGGTGGAGTGAAAGGGACCCCCATAAGATAGCTGCCATAGAGATATGGCCAGTTCCCGGCACCGTCGTAGAAGTTCACAGTTTCCTAGGATTGGCCGACTATTACCGACGATTTGTGTCAGACTTTGCTCGAATTTTGGCACCATTGACGCAGTTGACCCGCAAGGATGTGCAGTTTGCTAGGACAGTAGAGTATCAGAGTCTGTTCTAAAAGTTGAAGCAAGGATTGATGATGACTCCCATTCTCACGCTTTCAGATGGAACTGGAGGATTTTCAGTTTATTGTGACGCTGCTGGCAGAGGATTGGGATGTGTCTTGATGCGGCATGGTAAGGTAGTAGCTTATACGTCACGTCAGCTTCGTGATCATGAGAGGAATTACCCAACTCATGACTTAGAATTAGCAGCGGTAGTTTTTGCACTCAAGTGGTGGAGGCATTATTTGTATGGAGATCGGG